>JAHPZR010049741.1:7500-19387 GCA_019787425.1 Platygyra sinensis | reverse complement strand
AGCTGCATGTAGTAACATAGGCGTACGGGCCGGGGGGGCGGGGGGGGGGGGGGCTGCAGCCCCCCCAGTCGCAGAAAATTTTAAGATTTTTCGGGCAAAACGCTGATGATTCGGGAAAAAGTACTCGGGAGAAAGCATTCTAAAAGGTACTCAAGGCCTGGCTTGTAGGTTACTTTCACTAGCGTTTGTCTTGTCAAATCGGAGTTAAGGTCAAATGATCTAAGGATCCACAATTGCAGGTATTCTGTTTTGGAAAAGCCATATGCCAATTAAATGTGTACCGTGGGAATCCATGATGTTATTTCCATTAGTGACAGAAGGATGAAAGCAAAGGACGACCAAGATGGGCTCCTGCCAAGACTTATGTCTTTGTGGTGGCTCTGAAAAGAGCCCTTTTGAATGGCTCCGCAAAGTGCCGGTTTAAAATTTTCCTGAACTTCTCGCACGAGGGACAATTAACTGTTTCTTTTATAAGTTTCTGATTTTACCAGGCTGTCGAATGAAGTCATAGGCTAGGAGTATGCAATGTTTCAAAATAACTACAGTGGAATCCTGATTTCTCTAACCCTCATTTTTTCGATCCTCCCGATAACTCGAACCAATAGTCGTTTCCCTCTCCTCAGTAAAACGCCATAATTTCACGAACTGTCCGATTTTTAAAAGCAATTTTCATCAGTTCCCTTGGATGTTCCAAAAAATCGGAATTCGGCTGTGTTTCCGTAATGATAACAGTTTCATTACACGTAAGAATTGAGAACGTTTTTGTTTTTACTGCGATTTGAGTACGTATATACAACTGACACTTTCGGGCATTTTGTAATTTTTCGGGCAATAAGGTCACCGCCCCCCCAAGTCCGAGGGTGCCCGTACGCCTATGTGTAGTAATATTCTTCCTTGAAGATCAGCAATGAAATTGGCTTTTATAGACTAGTAATGAACAAATCCTGTCAGAACTTCCAACTGGCTAAAGCACCAGAAATTAAATATATTCCTTGGGGAGTGTACTGCATGCTACCCAGGGTCTCCTCAGTACACCACAACACCTCAATGACGTTAACACTGACTGTGTGACTGATTGTATTCTCAAATATCCAACTCATTGATAAAAATGAGAGAATGTCACAGTATTCTCTGTTTTCTGTTTAGTCCTCCTGTTAAAAATACATCTAATTGCAATATCAACAAGGCCTGGATGAAGTTAAAGAGAAACATAAAGGGAAAGAAGAATTAAGCAACACTGATCAGGGTTTGCATGGGTAATGGAAACATGGGAAGTCCTGGAATTATAAATCTTCTTTTTCCAGGCCTGGCAAGTCATGGAATTTTTGAAGCTCTATAGGTAACACAGTGAGGGATTATTTTAAAGATTCTGTTACCCCTCATTTCTTGAATGTTGCAATTAGGTGTACAGTTTTGATTAAAACTGCATTTTCTTAAGCTAGACACCCCTCCCCTCCCTCATTTTTGTTGCATGATAAAATGGCTTAACCTTACCCCCCTAAAAATCCCAACAATCCACATTCCCTGTAAAATTAGGCATGTGTCCAGCATAATTATCAAGGTTCACAAGGTGAGGAACAGGAAACTGACGCTTAGGAAACTGAGTTTAAACTGCCATTTTATTCAAACAGATTTTGCAATGGGTACAAAAGCGGGACATTTGAGCTTATTTTAGGTCAAAGGAAATGTACACAGCAAAACGCTCTAACGAAAACGAGTTTCGCTCACGACATTGTCTCTATCCAGCGAAAAGAACAGTAATTACTAGATTACATAACGTGAAGGGCGCCTACATCTAAAAACCCGTTAAATTACCGAGTGGCCAGCTTCTGGGGATGAAACTTCTGGTGACTGTGAGAAATGTTACAGTTCATTTATGATCTCTATAGAAAGTAGATATAGAAACCTGTGTTTAAGGAAAAAAACAGTAAATTATTCCGGTTGAATTGAAAATTTTGGAAACCATTGAAAGGCTCTTCGGTAAACCAGAATCTTAAGAGTGTGCCACATGACTGGAATAAACAGAAGGTATAAAAAACTAAAATACAATAGCGCGACGATATGAACAATACTAAAATTGATGAGTTACTTGAAGATATATTTACAAATCGCAGAGATGTCTGGGACTTAACATATAGGATACTTCTACGAAAAACTGAAAAAACTTCACGGCTGACACAATACTGAAGCTTAGATAAAATTAAGCAAGGCTTACCTTGCGGTGTTGTCGTTTGTTTCCCTGGCTCGATCTTCCATATTGTAGGAATTGAGCCAAGAATAAGCCGACGACGACAACATTCTATATAAAACGCTTTTGAAAAACATTCCTCTGCGAAATGGACTGACACCCGCCACAAACTTTCCGCTCGGGTTGAAGTTCGCGCGGTGAGTGTGCACGAATCTCAACCACTTATCTCGCTCAATTTTTAATCGTAGGACTTAAATGAGCGGAAATACCTGCATTCATATCTGGTCTATTGCTGCATCCGTGTACTACACAGCGATCGGGCACGATTCGATTCGAATAGAGCGCTAGATTCACGTTGCGAAGCCAGTTAACTGCGAACTACATAGAGATGTTATAACAAAATTCGCCATGTGAGCCAAGTTGGTTAGGAGTATGACGTCACAAAGCAGCAAGGCCTTATGGGGTTGCAGGAACATGATTTGATAATGGCGGACGAAAAATTCTCGGAAAAAACCGTCAAAAAAACCATCTTCCCGCGCTTGTTGGACAAAACGGCTTGGACAGGTGAGTAAGTACCACTTAAAGATTCAGAAAATGCAAAAACAATGAATTCGAAAAATTTCGTCGCAGTGGCACTTTAAGTTGTGTTTTTTGCGGATAACTTCCGAGAATATGTGATCTTTAACGCAGTTCATGAGGAAATATTCAAGCTACATATTTTTATTGAATCAAGGTAGGAGTATTTTGTAAAAGGGACTCGTTCATAAGGGAAGACGAGCCTTCTGTTTTGTTTGGTTTCATACTCAACTTGTCCGTGTCACGCAACAGGATTTCTATAAGAATTGGCGATTGCCAAGACTGCTGAGTATATTTGAACTACTAGTGAAATAAATTTCGCTTAACTATCGTCAATAGGACAATAACTAGACTTTTGGAGGGCATATTGTTTATTTGTGGCCCGAGTAGCATCATTTGCGCCCGAGCGGAGCGAGGGTGCAAATGATGCTACGAGGGCCACAAATAAACAATATGCCCGACAAAAGTCTTGTTATTATCATTATCATCAATATACAAGGTCATATCATGAAGAGTCTATGGCAATAAAATAAGCTTGATCTTTAATAAGTATGTTACTGAACTTAAGTACACTCTAACTTGTACAAAAGCACAATTTTGGCTTTTTAATAGAAAAGTGACAAAAAATAGTCTCGTCAATGTCCCCTAGCCAAAAAATAAACTTAATAATCAATGTATAGAACCAAATTTCGATTCAATTTAACATCAACTGTTTTCGTAAAGACTTTGTATTATTGTGCTATTCGCTGTCAGTGTCACTCTCCAAAATGCGACGGCGTTTCTTAGGAACGCTCTCCATTTGCTGCGCTGACCCTGCTTGGTACACATTCATTGTTCCTATCTGTATGTGTTGTGTACAGTTGGGATATGGCTGAGCCAAAGCCATAAACTGATTTTGCAGTGATTGTGAAACCAAGCTGCTTGGACCAGGGAGCGCGTAGTTTGATGAACTACCGGGAGCATCTTGTTTGCTCATAGGCTGAAAAGCTTCTGTCAGAATCCTGGAGCATTCTCTTTTCTGTTCACTGGTTGTTTGGTTGATGTAGTGTGTGAGACTTCTTTCGTCTTTGTGCTTTGTTATTGAGCATATTTTCTTGGTATCCACACCTCTTTGGAATAAGTGGGTGACAGCCGATGCCCGAACACAATGGTTGGTGTACCTTTGAGATAATTCGGCTTTCACCGAAAGTCTTTCCATTATTTTGGCGATGGCGTTCTTTCCAAGTGGCTCATTTTTATACCAGTGTTCAGCAGGAGAGCGAGCGTAGTTCTTGTTAGGAGTTTGAAACAGCGCATCGCACTCCGGGCGAACCTTGCTCAAGTAAAACTCAAACGCTGTAACCGGATTTAAGCCATTTGAAGTTTCGTACATGCGTACATCAGAAAAGAGCTGATCTGATTGTTTGGAGCCACCTTGATGGTTTTTAGTCTGCTCAGTTAGTTTCTCTGTAACATACCGTGCACCCGTGTCGTCCACTTTGATCTCAAACGACTGTTTGTTTAATTCCCGCCAGCCTTCTCTACCGCGGCGAGCGAAATGGTAGCACAACGAAAACCAAACATATTCAACTAACTTCTCTGGGTTTCGCCAAATTCCATTGTTCTGGCCTTCCATGAAGTATTTATTCAATTTCTCCATATCCCCGTACTCAATAGACGGCTTGTGTTTGGGTTTTACGTTTTGTTCCTTCGTAAACAACTTGGCTTTGGCTTCAAACATTTTGTTGGCAGACACGAAATCGCTGTCCTGTAAAATGTTGACGTTACGGCTAAGCGGAGCTGATGTTAAATGGCGATGTATGGCTGCTCTGATTCCAGTCAGGGCACTTGGAGTCAGTGCTTGTCCTTTTTCTGTTTTAACCTCGGCGTAAAACTTTCGTAAAATCTTGTTCAGTTCTTTCTTGTCAATCGTTTTCAAATCTACCTTGATTGCTCTCTTCTCGCACCATTTATCAAACTTTTTCAGCCCCCATTCTGTCGCTTTCTTTGTACTTTTTGCTTGAGCCTTTTGCTCTATTTCGTTTAGTTGCTCTTGACCTAAATCTGAACCCTGACTGCATGTTAAGACGTCGAAATTCGGAGTTTCCTCCATCTCAAAAGCTTCGTGAGAACTGTTCTGGATAAAAAAAAAAAAACAACTTAACTTGAACGGCCTGTTAAACTCGCGCCACCTTTACACGTGCTTTCTGATTGGACAATCGCAGTCGTACGACGTCTCCTCAGCCAATCAGGAGCAGGGCGGTAAATGAATTTGCCGCCCGCACACGGTCATTTATGCCCGCTGATTAGATGCTTTGATGAGGGCAGTTTGCTATTTGGCCGCGTATATTGATGATAATGTAGATTTTTTTTTAGAACTTCAGTGCCAAGAACCTCAATAATCCCGCACAATTCCCCACACAATTGAAGTTTTAATTTTCCCATACAATTTGTCTCCAAAATCACACAATGCAAATTTTTTTCTACGCCCCACTAGAAAGCCAACTAACTTGGAGGTAAGATATTTAATTCAAGGAAACGAAAGTCTTATCTTTAAAAATTTTGAGATCAACAGATTTTGTGCGAAGCTACGAGTCCAAAAACGTTTTCGTATTTAGTTCGTTTTATTGCAATATGATTTGTTTTACTGAAATATTAAATAACAACAGAAGCCACATGCAATCGGCTCAGTTGTTATCCCACGAGAACATTTCGAGCATGAGCTTACCTGGCTGGCTTTGAAGAATATAATTCGAGGACCGAACCTTTCGGAAAAAGATCGACATCTTTTGTATGCGAGATGAACGTATATGGCGCGATACTTGTCAAAACTGTCACAAGCGAGCAATGTCGCGTTTCTCGACCCCAGTTTCCGCGGTCTACGCATGGAACGCCTGGGACCATGACCCCCCTTTTGCGACAAAACGGTTGCATTTTCTGACTCGGGCTTTCCTACGGAAGCTCGAGTTAAAAAAAAAAAAAAAAAAAAAAAAAAAAAATGAAAACACGGGGTATTCGTATTTGGTCACCCATGCAGATGTGAACCCCTCTTAGCAGGGCTTAACTTTGCTGAGCAGACGAGACGTGGTATAGTGACTCTCAACTTGGAAAATGAACCGTCTGTAAACAGTGACAATTTTGATGCCACTGACCTGAGGAGTGGGGTGAATAGGGGTATGCAGATCCGCCAATCCATGTTTTTTTTCGCCAGATCCGTCGATCCGCCAAAATTTTTGTTCAAATCAGAAACCACAACCACACTCGTAAACAGAAGCGTAAAGGTTCAAAGGTAAACTGGTACATGTGAATGCCACTTAATTTCACCCAAATGTAAAGAAGGCAACATGCTTGATGACTACAACACAATGCAAATCTAGTAACAGTCTCACGCCTGAGTTTAAATGAACTTATTTCGAAAAAAGAAATAGTTTGGATGAACTCATTTTAACATTCCGACCAAGGCTGAAGCAAGATCTGTGATCCAAATTTCGTTTAGGACCCGAGATCCGAACATGAGACAGTTACAATCCGGCATCTGCGTCAAAAATTACCGCTGATCCACGATCCACTGTGTTTTCAAAATCCGCCAATCTGCTTGATTTACAGATCCGTCGATCCGAAAACCTATCCACCACGGCCTTTCGCCCCCACCCCTCGAGGTTTTAATCCGTAGGTCAAGTTTAAGTTAAAGCCCACTGGCATTATGAAGAAATAGTGCAAAAACGCAACGGTAAGAGAATGTAAGAGGGGATATAACGCCGTTGAAAACATTCATGAAGTTATCGGTCCGAGAGACCGAGACAATAATAAAGCATTAAAATAACGAATCTTAACCCCTGCTTCTTGTCCGATCACCAATGCAAGTAATAATTCTCATTTTAATTCCTCTCATTTTTACGCTCTTTGTTTTCCCAGCTAATATCAGTGATTTTTTCTCTCCTTGTTACCTTTTCTCATCTGAGAAATTTAAAACAGACATGCATTCAGAGTCACTATACCACAAGGACAGCAGCACGTCTCGTCCGCTCAACAAAGTTAAGCCCTGTTCGTTGAGGCTCCTACCAGGATGGGTGACCAAATACGAATACCCCGTGTTGTACTAACTTCTTGTTTTTTCCCTTCCCTTTCGAAAAGGCGATATTAAAGACTGTACAACTCCCGGCCTTGTGTGATGTCGTTTCTTCTATTTCTCAACCATTTGTTCCTCATTTCGGTCCGTATTCACGAGTATTTATTTACAACATCGTATAAATAAACAGCGGAACACGTCGTTCAAATTCTTCTCAATTCTCTTGACTTTTGATCGTCTAAAACAATAACTTCGATCTTATTGCTATCTATAGCTCTGCTGAAACCTTGCCGTGACCACTACAAGCCACGATATGACATTCCGCACTAAATCCCGCTATGTTTGTTTTGACCTGCGTCCCCCCAAATAATCCCATAAGCGCTTGCGGCGCGACTTCGTCCCCAGGCTATCACTCTTTTCCAAAGTGAGCTATTGTGACTAATTTCTTAATGAAGACTTCTACAACTACGTACATAATTTCAAGAAATCGTCTCTTTAATCTGAAATACAGACAATCTTTTGTGCTGGCGGTACTGTGGATTATTTGAGGCGAGATCATCGCGCGCGCATTAAAAAAATGGCGGCTTTTTGTTCACGGATGGACCTCGCCATAGAGGTAAATCGTCATTTTCTCAAAAACAAGTACAGTGACGTACCATTTTTTGTGTGGGATTTCTCCCACACAAAGTCAGAGAACGCGATATTTTATTTATTTCTTTATTTATTTGTCTACGAGAGTGAGGTGTTCGTCTCGTGATTTCTAGTTTAGCTGTATCGACATGAGAAGACTGGGTTCCGGTTTACTGTGTCCTGCTTGTTTCGTGGGCGGTCATTTTTGCTCTTGGATTTGACGTCACATCCATGAGTTTACTTCGGGCCCTTATGGCACTCACTCGCTCGATTCTGATTAATTTATTCATTTAAGTTGAATTAAACACTTTTTTCTCCTACCTCCTCCACTAAGTATTGTTTTTGTCTCACTTCTTAGCGTATGTTTGGCTTGTTTATCAGGGTACTAGACAGGGGAAAATTTTTGTGCAAAAAAATGGCGGAACCCGTCACGGATGTGGAAGAGTCGGTCGAAGATGGTTTTTCGTTCGATCTGTAGACCGGGGGGGGGGGGGATACTCGATATATTCCTGGGTGGGGAGGTGCAGCCCGGCCACTCATACTCTGACTCTGTTTAAGACAGATATTGCTGATTTTCCTACCCTGTTTAAGACAGAATTCCGATTTTTGTTACCCTGTTTAAGGCATAGATTAAAAGTTGCAGTTACAAATTGTCTGGCTTTCTTGTTGTGTAATCAATGGAAATTTAATAATGTGCCTGGTATCAATGCCAAAGTAAAAGGAAGTCAATAAGAATTTACAAGAGCTTGTAAAAATTTTGCCGTTCATCATCCAAGAAAAGATATCCCATTTAAGACAACAATTGATAAATCGATACCCTGAATAAGACAAAAAAAAATGACAATTTCGATACCCTGTTAAAGACAAAAATTCCGAAAAAACATACCCTGGCTGGCCGCATGTGGGAATTTCAAATATATTGATCTGATGCAGAAAAATACAGAACAAAAGACTCTAACAAAATATCTTATAACAGACAAAAGATACACTCAGTTGATTAACCAGTATACTACTGACTACCATACACGGATAGATCATGTTTATACCACTGTGCCACATTGTGTACAATCAGCAAGTACTTTAGTGATCATAAGTCTATTTATATTTGGACCATGAAAGCTGTTTGAATATTTGTTTACAATTTTCACTGTGTATCAAATGAGATCATTTAATATTTAATTTAGCTGAATATGAAACTTTCCAAGCCAAATAAACATCTAAATATATCAAACAACTATTTGAATCACATCTAGAGAAAACAGACACAACATTTATTTGCAGAATCAAAGAATGCTTTGAATTCCCTGTGTTTTTCATGTTCCTAAATTCGAATTCCTAGTCCTCATAAAGATTCAAAATTATATGTCACTCTACCAAAATTTCCAGATGCATGACATAAGAATAAATGTTTCAGGTTAAAGGAAACATGCCATTTATAGCTGTCATGTTCTCTCTTAAACCCTTTGCTGTGTTGAAATAACAAGCAATAAATATCAAGAATTAGTATCACCCAACTAGAGGACTAATACAAATCCTGCATTTTGATTAGCTACGCTACTAGGGGACTATTAGTAATAGTCATCGAGTAGCGAAATTCGCCGGTCTTTCTTGCGTTTTTCCCCCAGATATATATTTCTTGAACTTGCATTTGCTAACTTTATTATT
Source organism: Platygyra sinensis (assembly GCA_019787425.1). Lineage (NCBI taxonomy): Eukaryota > Metazoa > Cnidaria > Anthozoa > Scleractinia > Merulinidae > Platygyra > Platygyra sinensis. The sequence continues at coordinate 10,280 of JAHPZR010049741.1, read as the reverse complement.
GCCTTTTTGTAGGATTATTACATAACAGTTGTGCCCCAATGCATGCTGGGACCACGTGCAATAAACGAGTCGCCATCTTGGTTGTGTGAAAAACGTTCTCTTGTTTTCTCCGGCTTATACTACTTTTCTGTCCGACTATTTGGGTGATACTAAATAAATAATTAGACCCTTCGCCCTCAAGGGCCACAGGTCAATAGCCCATTCGGCTTTGCCTCATAGGCTATTGACCCGTAGCCCTTTCGGGCTACAGGTCTAGTTGTTAAATAGACCCTATGCAAATATGGCTGCCTTTATGTTATTCTTTAAGTTCGTATTTAAATCAGCCTGACTAACCTCGTTTTTGAGACAAAAATTGTAAAGAATTTGTTATCCCAAACGAGGTTAGAGAGGCTATTTTGAATACGAACAAAAGAATAATTTAATGGCAGCCATTTTTGCATAGGGTCTATAAAAAACAATAAATATCACTTCAACGTACACCACAATTAGGTAAGTAGCTTATTTTGTTTTAGAGTCGAGGAAGGGGGAGAGGAAAGGACAGCAAATTAAAGATATACCTGTATAATTTTTCTGCAATCATTTTCATACCCTTTTAAAATATGACTATTATCTTAGTGTGTATTGCAGGTGAAGCAAGTTTTACTATTGTAATGTACATATGCCAATATCCAAGATGAACACTGCAGTAACAACTATAGTATACTATGAAAGTGACAGTGAGCAGCATCATTACTAATACTATATGTGTTTATATCAGCTGCCAGAAATAATATCTCAATACCTGGAGAAACTGGCTTTAACACAAGTCTAATAAGAAGTAATCTTATGGAAGTAATCTGAGAATTACAGATAGAAGTGGAATACTCCTGCTTACAAAGAAAATAAGATGCTTTCAATCCTTGTGTTAGCTACCACTTGAGCTGTTGAAACAAATTCTTTGCAAAAGACATTGGTTACAAGCATATAAAATGTACCTCCAAACTGCACATATAATTTATTACATAATTGGAAACACTTTGGAACCTCATCCTTGTAGGTTGGTTGAAGTCAAGAATGTCAACAAGTGAAATCCACGTGAACTCACTATATTGCATCAAAACTTAGATCAGAAATGAATCTACATGTATAGCTTTACAGTGGAATACAATATACAACTTAACTTAAAATTAGCAGCTCCATATAATGTCCATATATTCATGAACATATACATGTAGAGAAATACCAGTCCTTCCGATATTAGGACTATAATTAAATAAAACGACTGACCCTCATCATATGGAACACAAAAATAGACTTTTGTTAATCTGTAGATCTATTAATTAAATACAAATCTTGCAATGTTTATTTCAAGTATAAGTTATCCTAACTGTCCCAGCTTATACCTGTTACATTTTCATTTAACTCTTAAAATGGTTCTTCTCTTGCTGTACTTCTACTACATTTGTGTCATGCTGCTGTAAACTAAAGATTATGTTACTTATACCTCTGCAATAAATGTATAATCTGTATGTATAGGAAACTGTTGGCTTAAATGTCTCCTCTTACCTTTTATGTGCTACTGTACATTATGGTAGTCAGAATTTCAGTGAACTTAAAAAGGAAATAAAATGTTCCTAATAGAAGCAGTGTCATCTTGATTTGCTGTTGTGCTCTGTTGAAGTTTATTTCAAATATGTAATACATAAGTTATTTATTGTAAAATGATTTTACCAGAGAACGAATTCAGCTACCTAAAGGGTGTCAATAACCAACCATATTTGGACATCAGAACCTCTCCGCATTGACCAAAAGATTTTTATTGTCCTGTATTTCATTCTTCTTTTTACTCAGCTACGTTTTCTATATTCATTCAATAGGCCATTTCTGAGTTGCATTTTGCCTCTGTGTCAAAACAAGTCTAAATGCGAAACCACTCATATAATTTGCACCTACAGATTCATTTCACGATGATCAAACTCATTTTCACACAAAGACTCGTTTTGAAATAGAGGCACAAGGATACATTCATCCACGAGCTGCTCACAGGAGGCTTTGATTTGTTGTTGGTTTTTACTGATGTTGAAGTATTTTTCGCGTTCGGCTTTTAGTTCACAAGGTCAGTAGAGGTCGTTTTCCTTTTTGACATTTTCGTTGAGTATATTTTAGTCTTAATTTCTTATATAAGTTGAAATTCTGGCTTCAAAATATACCAATTGATAGACGAAACCCGATTACGTTCGCGTGTTTGTTTTTTACCTGCGTTGTTTCTGAGACTTCTTCCGTTATTTCGTTAGGTGTTTAGAACAGAAGATCTTTTTGTCATAAGAGCTATTTGGCTTTATTCACAAGCCAACAGTCGAAAACTGATATAACTGTAATTTAAAAATAATGTTTACTAGCTAGGTCTAACTACAATAACAATGATAATGATTACTCTACATTCATTCGAATCTTAATGTGAAAAAGTCATTTGCTCTCTTTGTCCTTTTCATTGTTTTTGGAGCTGTAGTGCTTCCTGAACTTAATTGATATGGTATAGGTCGTGTTGTGACTTTTGGAGCCAGGAAAGATTTGGGGTGGCTCTCATCTCTCATATCAGCCATCAACACAGAGTATCCTACGATTTGCTAACGTTGTCACATTAGTTAGGTCTAGTGCTTGCCGATAGCTAGAGGTAGGAAACCCAGAAAATACGCCTAAAAATCAAGGTAAATTTACGATTTCTCCTACCAATCCTACTGACCAATACCATTTTCTTTGTAATCATAAAAATTACAATTTCCTCGATTGTGATTGGTTTA
>JAHPZR010049741.1:0-2500 GCA_019787425.1 Platygyra sinensis | reverse complement strand
TTCTATCGGCCAAATGTCTAAAATACGAGCAAGACAATAAGCTTTATGACTGGGGACAAATTTAAACGACAAGGGAAACACAAGCGTGGAGAACGAGGTTCGCTTGAAGAAGAAGAGAATCGCAAGCGACTCAACATGGTGCCCGAGGACAACGCCGAACTCCCAGACGAAGAAACCACTGTAGTCCAAGAACCATCTAATCTGGAGCTAAATGAGATGTTAGTTGACATCAAGATAGAACTGTCTAACATAGCGAGAGAAAGCAATAAATTTGCTAAAGAAATTGCAGAACTTAGGAACCTGATACAGGAGCAGAAAACCGAACTTGATAGCTTGAAGACGTCGATAAAAAAAAAAAAAGCGGAAAACCAAAACATTGCCCTAGAAGACGAGCTTTTTGCCGCCAGGAACAAAATAAATGAGCAAGAGGAGGAAATCGCCGAGCTCTACCAACTTCAGGATAATTTAGAACAATATACGAGGAAGCAATCCCTCGAAATTTGTGGCATTCCGGCAGGCGCATATGTTTCAACGGAAGAAGCGGTACTTAAAATCGCCAACGCTCTTGAGGTTACCATGTCTGCAGAGGACATTATTATCTCTCACAAAATCAAAAGTAAAGGAGCAGGTACTATTCTGGTGAGGTTCCAAAACCACAAGGCAAAGAGTAGATTATATAAAGCCAGAACAAAACTGAAAAACCTTAGGTTAACAGATATATTCATGTCAACGGCCACACGAGTTGCAGCAGGAACAGGACGTATTTTCATCAATGAAAACCTTACCAGCTATAGGAAAGATCTGCTCAGAAAAGCGAACGACAAGCGCAAAGATGGGCTTATTATCAGTGCCTGGTCAACTAATGGAAAGATCTTCGTAAAAACCTTACCGGAAGGAGCCCCAGTAAGGATCTATGCAAAGGAGGACTTAGAAAACCTATAATATGTGCCACAAACTATTAATTGCGCCGAACGGATCGAGAAAGGTACGACTATAATATAATTCGAAATACCGACAAGATTCTCTTATTACTACTTTTTGGTCCGGGAAGGGAAATGGATGTGCCGAAGGAACACTCATTTTTTTTTTTCTTGTAGTTTTGTTTTTGTTTTTGTTTTTGTTTTTTTTTTCGGCTTCGCTTGTGTGTTAGTTATTTGTTGTTGTTGTTGTTGTTATTGTTAATTTCGTTGCCTTTTTGTTATTGATATCATAAACCATTAGCCATTTGTAGCTTGTTTTTTGTCTTTTTTTTTCTACGTCACAATGCAAACATCTGTAAAATTAGATATTTTATCGCTAAATGTTCCAGGGATACGGGATCAGATTAAGAGAAGGAGTGTTTTTTCATTCTTGAAAGATTTTAAAGCAAATCTCTATTTTCTTCAAGAAACCTACTCAGACCTGAAAGACGAAATTATCTGGAAAAATGAATGGGGAGGTGAGATATTTTTCTCCCATGGTACTAACCACAGCAAAGGTGTCTGCATTCTAATCAACCCCATATTCCTTGTAGTAGTAGTAGTAGTAGTAGTAGTAGTAGTAGTAGTAGTAGTAGTAGTAGTAGTAGTAGTAGTAGTAGTAGTAGTAGTAGTAGTAGTAGTAGTAGTAGTAGTAGTAGTAGTAGTAGTAGTAGTAAAATGATTTTTCGGAAACGGGACCCTTTAGCCGTATTCTTGGATCGAACGAGCGAGTTCAATACTCGAATAATCAATTCATTATTGCATTCTTGAAACGACTAGCGGGTTCAATTTTCAAATAATCGGTTCATTAACGCAATCTTGAGGGGTACGCTTCACTTGGTTTGTCGAGTCCTCCAGCAGCTTGCAAAAAGTGTGCAAGGAACATTGTCAATTGTTTGACTCTTTCACGAACTAGGTTACTGTGAAAGTCAAGATTGCGGGCAATTGACAATCTGTAAAACAGTTACGATGAAGTTATTCGCGTCGTCGCTATCTATCATTTCAAACACTCTAGCTCATTTCCCGAAAACCCGTCGGCCTGGAACGGCCAAAATGTCTTCACGTAAACAAAATTAGTACCCACTGTAAGCACTATATTCTGTTGTAATTTCGGGGAATCATAGTGAAACATTCCAGGGCTTCAACGACGCAGCCGGAAAGGTCAAAACTCGTCCGCGCTGTCTCCGCAGTATTTATCGGTTAGATCTGACCCTAACTCGCGCTCTGATTGGCTGTTGGGATTTAATGAATTCAAGATGGCGGCCGCTCTAGTCATCCGTATCCAAGATGGCGACCCTTAACACTAATGACGTCACCTTGATGACGTCACCCCTGGACCCTAATACCCCTCTGTCGTCAACTCTAATTAACATATCAATCACGGCGCCCTAAGAAGGTAGTAACCCTAGTTACTAGTTTTGTACGTCAAATGAGTATTATATTAGGATTATGTCATGTCTGCTTACCCATGTGGGACAAGGCACTCTTTCACTTTAGTCACTGCGCATGTGCAGTGCATCCTGGTAAACCATAAGGTCAAG
>JAHPZR010049740.1:15000-16474 GCA_019787425.1 Platygyra sinensis | reverse complement strand
CAGGAGGGACCACGGTTTCCGGATTTTTGCTGTGGAATCGCTGTGGAATAAATTAACTTCGATCTAAAATTGCTGTGGAATACATTAACGGGGTGATGTCATAAGTTATTGCCTTGTATTTGTAAATAAATTGCTGTGGAATGCATTAACATGTTCTGGTCGTTACTGCTGTGGTTTCTAATTAACTGATTTATCCAGGCTAACCAGCCCCAAAAACTGGTTTCTTCACACTCGCCTAGACTTGCTCGTTAATAATTAACCCTGATTGGAAAAAATCTCTTTCGTGTTAAAATTATAAGAGCGAATTTTAACGAAAGCGCTTGGGAAATAATTCGTTCGAGCTCGTTGTTTGGAAAATTATGTTCCCTGTTTATCAACATGGCTTCCGTTACCGATGTTGCGAAGTTCAAGCTCTTTTGGACGCTTGTTTAACTGTCCGTCGGATTCGGAAATGTTGACAAGCGCAAATTTTTGAAAGCGTAATAAGGTTCTCTAGCTTTCTTTCAAAACGTTCTCCGATTTTCGAAACCGGGCTCTTTTAACCCCGATTGGTTTAGGTAGAATCTATCATGCTTTTATTCTCAGCTTTGCTGATGAGAGAGAGAATTAATTCTTAGCTAACTGCTCGAGTTTTCCGCTCCGTTAGTCACGCAGTGCCTCTTACTTTTAACCCCCGATTTGCATACTGACAAACTCGAACGGAGAAACCCATGGGACAGCTCTGTCATTGAAATGACAACAATAGAAGTTCAGAGCGCTAATGAATCGTCAACACGCGACAATAAATATTTTTGAACAGCACGTTTTCTTAAGAGACTTTATTGCTTGTTAATAGTGATATGATTCAAATACACAGAGATTTGAAATGAATAAAAATACATTTATTGACAACGAAAGCTCCAACAACTACGAAATATACATCTCAGTCATTATGAAAATCTACGATTGCGAATTAAATTGATTTCTATTTGGTCTATGAACCTAATAGACAACACAAAACAACTGTTAAATATTCAAGACCGAGAAAATGAACAAGTGCTTTTCGAAGACTTTTATTGCAATCCATTTTAACTCAGTGTTTACAACTCTCTGAGCTCTAACTTGTCAAGTACTACAGTTTGTTCTTTCAATGCGGGCATGATCCAGAAACAACAATATGACGAATAAATTCAGTCTTCACTGGGAAAATATAAGCTCATTTTCGATGTTTTCATGTTTTCGTGACACGTTGCACCACAGTCATTACAATGGGCAAAGACGTCTTTTATATGTTCGTTGTCAACCGGGATGTCGTAACCACAAATGGGACAAATAGAATAGTTATCGTGCCAAAAGCATCCGGGACACTTAACCACTGCAGTTACGGACATATTTCTATTTTGACAATGACGACATGGTTTCGAGGTCTCTTGTTGCATGATTCTTTCAGACTGATCAGACTCGCTATCACTTTCCTCATCACTGCTTTCAGATT
>JAHPZR010049740.1:0-10000 GCA_019787425.1 Platygyra sinensis | reverse complement strand
ATCGTAGTAAGAGTGCGCTTGCAGAAACAGACATGATATATGCGTATTTTCTTCGTTGTAAATGCGCAAAACCTCCAGCCGGCTTTCACTAAAGCGCGGGCGGTTGAAAATTCTTGCTCTGAAGGAGAAGGGAATATTGCATGGCAAGCGAGGCCAAAAATAAAGGGAAAGCGAGGCGCCTCACTCATCCGCCCCAGACTATTTTTAACAAGTAAAGAAGCCTCAACTGTGCTCTGTTCAGTGTTGTAAAGCACGCAGGAAGCAGTAGAGCACAAAAAAGGAGTGCTCTAACGCTTCGTAAATGCTTTACAACAGAACAGAGTATAGTCGAGACTCCGTGAACTGTACTCTACTGAGCGTAAGGGCACTTGACGATCCGTACGGATCGAACGGATCGTTAAACCTTCTGCCCCCCTCACTATCATAAAGGACGTTTTTTTTTAGTCTCCCTAATGAGATGCAATGTACGTTCCGTGAACTGTACTCTGTGGGGCGTGACGGCACTTAATGATTCGTACGGATAAAACGAACTGAACATGGTTTTAGCGGATCGTTACAATGCGGATGTTTTGGACAACTCTCATGTCGTCCGTCAGGAGTTGCTAAACTCCACTTAGGAATGTACTGTTTGGTTGGGCTAAGAGTAGACAGCTGGTGGTAAAGATCCAGCTTTATCTTTAGTTGTTTCGTTTCTAACAGTTCGTTGTCGAACAGGTCGAAAGTTCTCCATCCAGTCCTTCATCACGACTTCATCTTCTTTTGGCATTGTTTGTACCGCTGGAAGAGCCATGGTTGAGACTGCTGACAAATGCAAGGGAATATCAGGGACGGGATATAATAAGACTTGCCATGAGTGAAATACTTTGCAGTTCACGTCGTCTTTAGAGAGATTCCTTTACTTTTGTTCCAAAGTCTTGGGCGTAGTTGAAAGTACTGAATGTTCGTTCTTAAAGTTTGAAACCGCGTGTAGGTTTTCCACCTGCGCTGTTTCAGAAGCTCAACTTGGTCGATGAACAAGGGATTTATGGGACTGATATTTTTAATCAGTCTGTTCATTCCTTTACGTAAGAGGATGAGAGAATCTTGGGTTTTCTTGGAAACTGTACCCCCTGGACCATTTGTTTCTCTTGACAAATTGAAGCGCTTATTCACACTAGCCACTGATCTTTGCACCTCGCTACAGACTTTCGCGACGTTCTCTTTCGCCCCCCTCAATATTAACTTTTTGAATACTATTTAAAACCTCTCTGTGTAGTTCATTTCTCTAGGTGACCCCCGCGGTGAAATCGCCGAGCATTCTCGAGAAATTTAAAGTCAAACCTCGTAAGAATGCTTCATGCGTGTTAGGCCAGGTCCAAACGTCAGGCTTTTCATTTACCGAACCTAATGTGAGGGTGCTTATGGGGTTGACAGTTAATTGACAATTGGCCTAAAAAATAATAGTTAACTGATATTTCGCCCAAAAATTAGTAGCTAACTGATAAATGAAAAGTTAACGGTTAAGTTACATTCTATTGTTTTACTGAATTCGATTGTTGTTAATAAAAGGAACAATTTTTTTTCCTCTCAGCAAAGCTATTTCGTGACATTTACCTGCCCCGATGCGTGACCCAGTGACATACTTACTAAATTAGGCTAATCACCTGTCCCGCTGCGTGACAGTGTTATAGTTACTGAATTTGTTGAACAGTGGGAACTATTAAGCTCGTAACCGGTCTTTCCAAAACAGTTACAATTCTTAAAAACCTTGGATGCCTTTATGACTCTTTTGGAATACATGAAAAAGGCACGCCTGCGAAAAAGGTAACGTTCTGCGAGTAGATTTTTAGTAAATAATTTTTGCACTGATTGCTCGAGGTTTGAGCGGAATTCGTCTTAATTCGCCTTTATGATCTAAAAACGCGTTTCACGCCAAATGATTTTCATTGCAATTTGAACTAAAATTTTGACTTCTTAAGTTGATGAGGAAAATTCACTGTTGGGCGAAATAATGGTTCCCCCGTGTTTTTCACTTTGACCCCATGGTTTCCACTGAGACCCCGTGCTTTCCACCCTGTGTTTTCCACTAGACCCCGTTTTTTCCACGTCCCGTGTTTTCCACACCAAATGTTTTCCACACCCCGGGACTCTGTACTCCGGAACCTGGGCCTCGCGTTTTCCACCCCCTCAAAACAAAATATCGAAAGTCAAACAAGGTGTCGGCCTAGAATTAGCCTGCGAACAGGCTCCCAGCGAGGTCGGAAAAATAATTCGGCGAGCGAGTGGAAGTCGGAGCATCGTGACTCCGCGAGCGAAGCGAGTGGGACCAGACCGCCCTCGGCTCGTCCCGCTCGCCCTAGACTACACTTGACTATCTCGCCCTAAACCCAACCGAACCGGGAGCCTGTTCGCAGGCTAGCCTAGAATCACTATCCCACGTGTTACAAATCCCTTATATAGCCCTCCTTGGCAACCGCTAACGCACTTAGACTGGACTTGCTCAAGTCGCCACTGCTCCAGTGCCGCAGAAATATTTCATTTCGGGCTACTTCGCATACACTCAAACGCCAGAAATTCCATTTTTGTTCAAGGCTAATCATTGTGTACAGAGCAAATCGCGTGATCTGTTTGTTGGCGCCTAGTTTGATGCGCAGAGAGATGACAACTACTAGGATTTGGAGTAAATATGCCACCAGCGTGACGGTTTAATAAATGATAAACATTGAATATACAGAAACTGTAACTTGTTAGATCTCAAACATCAAAGGTGGGGGAAAAACCCGCCAAAACATCATTACGAAATAACCCCAAAAACAGCCGGGATGGAGTACCGGGGAAGGCGGAGGGAAAATTGAGTCAAAGACTGACGTTGTTCATGCGTTGCTATCTGAACCAACAATGAATCACAAAGCATTGATTGCATGATTTGAGCTTGCAAGGAATTCTAACTATTTTCCTATCTCCATCCCAGATGCAGATAAGACAAACAACCAGGAAATTAGCCCTTCACAAAAATGTCATTAAGCCATTAGCTTAATGGGTGTTTTTTGTTCAAGGCTAATCATTGTGTACAGAGCTAATCGCGTGATCTGTTTGTTGGCGCCTCGTTTGATGCGCAGAGAGATGACAACTACTAGGATTTGGAGTAAATATGCCACCAGCGTGACGGTTTAATAAATGATAAACATTGAATATACAGAAACTGTAACTTGTTAGATCTCAAACATCAAAGGTGGGGGAAAAACCCGCCATAAGCCACAAACCTGTGGCCACCCCACCGGCCAACAAACAGACCACGCGAAAAGCGATTACTGTCCATTACTGGCAAATAAATGCAAAAATACGTCGCAGCCCATGCTTGAACGACATGTACAAATAGAACTATCATATAGAAAAGCAACGGCCTGCAGCCCATGTCTGAACAGACCTATGCTTTGTAAAATCATAACGTTAAACTTAGATCCAAGCGTGGATAGTTTAGCAACCCGTGAACAAGACAGTTAGTCCGCAGCCCATGTCTGAACAAACCTTTGCCTTGCAACGTGTGGCTTAATACTGTGTACAGTTAAAACTAAGCGTTAAGCAAATGATTGATAGCCCTCAACTAGCAAGAATAGCAGCCCATGATTGCACTATGCTAGAGTATTTAGAAAGGATAAATTCCCGTGCCCCTGAAATAGCAGCCCTTGCCTGAACTAAATCAGGGACGTCAAAATTAGCAGCTTTAATCGTTTTGGGCATTAGCCGACAAAGCACCTGAACGTAGATACGCTTTAAACTTGTCAGATTGCCAGCGACCAAGTTTGCGAATTTGGGAATCAGAGAAACCTTGCTCGGAAGCGTGAGTTGCGGCTCCAATGCGGAAACTATGGCCTTTGTAACGGCTCGTGTCTAAACCACAAAAAACAAGGCAACGTTTTAATTCAGTATTGAACGAGCTGATGGTGACCGGGCGCAGATCGCTTTCAAAAAATAGAGCAGGGGCACCCAACGAGAATATAGTTCAAAACCACTAAACATAGCAATGTTGAAAGTATTTTGGTATTTAAACGGTAGATATAGGCATATTTTTATCCCCTAAAAATTTGTCATCTGTTCGGATTTCCTAGCTGAAAGTCTAGTGATCCGAAAATTATAGGGATCAAAACTTACCTTTTCGAAAATTTCAGCCAGAAAAAAGGCTCCGAAAATTATAGGTGACCTTTTTAGGGTAAAAATCCGTTAAAAATAGGCAATTATACGATATTTTAGATGTTCGAAAATCTTAGGAGAAGCAGGCAAGCAAGAAATTTTACAAAAAATGTTCCGAAAATTCTAGATCTCAAATCGTCTTCCGAACAGATATATTTCCGAAAATTGTCGTTGGGTGCCCCTGATAGAGGACCAGAAGCAGCGCCTCTCATGCCACAGTAATCAATTAGTGTTTGCACTGGGCAAACTGACACAGAATTTTCTCTTGCGATTAGGATTTCAAAGGCTTTATTCGCTGTGTTGTGTTTGAATTTTCGAATTTGTTGTGTTTGAATTTTCGTATTGTCAACTTGGCCATACTTATGCTCCCGTTTGATGATATAAAACAAAGATCGTCATATTGCAGAACGTCCCCGCCCGAATCCACATTTTTGGCCGCTAGCTCTCCGATGCGAAAGAAACCATAAAAAGTTGTCGTAAACATTGCAGCATATCGCTTCCTTTGTGCCGCCGAGGAATTAGTCGAACACAGCGAACTTACTAATTGGTGAAGTAATGGACGCGATATTGGCAGTGGGATATCGGAAACTCTATTTCGGCTAGTTGCCGTCAACAGCTTTTGGATCAAAAAGGATTTCGTTGGGTCACCAATACCCCTAAGACGGTGAACATAGCCGATGGCCGAGACATATGAGTGAATAGTAGCAACGGCAAATTTCTTGCAACTGAGGTACGAAATGAATAAGGCTAAGGCGTCAATTGACACAGGGATTAGTTGGGTTTCGCAAGCACTGTAGAACCTAGCATGAAACTGCCGATAACACGTCCACGCACGCTGATACGCTTTTTGAGATCCGGATGTGAGACTAGAATTGAGAAGTTCGTTCAACTGAGCGACCAATTCCTGGGCTGAAGGTTCTCGGGAACTGGCGTTGGGAATTCGTCCATTCCAGGGGATATTGCCTTGAACCGCTCTATCTGAAAACGGGAGATTAAGTCGGCGCGCTCGTTAAGTTTCCCTGGAAGATGACGAGCCGTAAAGAAAATATTGAATTTAAGAGTAGTTAACACCATATCCCTGATGAGAATCATAACTATCTTATGTTTAGACGTCTGCTTATTGATTATGTCCACTAAGGCAGCGTTATCGGTCACGAACGTCACACATCTATCCGCCAATTGATCCCCCCATATATGTAACGCAATTACGAGAGGAAACAATTCTAATGCTGTGATGTTCAGTGACTGCTAAGACTCGGGCCAACTACCGTAAAACTAATGTGTTTTAAATAAAGCCCCGTATCCTTTAGAACCGGCTGCATCTGAAGTAATTTCATATCGTGAAGCGGACATTCTTTCATCCAGAAAAAATGTGCGACCATTGTATTGCTCCAAGAACGATAGCCAAACGATTAAATCACTTTTGGCGTCTTTGTTTAAACGGATTTTAAAATGGGGCCTTCGAATTCCTCTCGTAAGATCGATTAGCCTCCGTAAGAAGGCTCTACCCGGCAAAACCACTGAACATGTAAAGTTTAAGAGGCCAATTAATGAGTGAAGTTCGCGGAGCGTGACTTTACGCCGCTTATAAAAATCCAGCAGCATCGTGCGGCATTTCTCGAGTTTTTCCTCCGGCAATCGAGCTTCCATGCGAATAGAATCTAGAGTAATCCCGACAAAAGGCAATTCGGTCTCGGGTCCTACGGTTTTCTCGGGCGCAATGGGAACGCCTAAGTAGTTACAAAGTGAAAGGAACCGTGACAGTAGATGTTCCGAAGACTGCTTACTTTTCGCTATTAACAAAAAGTCATCCAAAACGTGTATAATCTCGTCGGCCTGAAAGATTTGCTTGGCGGCCCACTCGAGTGCCGTACTAAATCGCTCAAAAATGGCGCACGATGACCTACAGCCCATTGGGAGGCAGCGATCGAAGTAATAATTCCCTTGCCACTTCATCCCCAGTAAAGGATAGTCCTCCGGGTGAATCGGAATAATTCTAAAGGCAGATTTGATATCAGTTTTAGCGAGATAACAGCCCGGGGGGGGGGGGGTTACTTGATATATTCCTGGGTGGGGAGGTGCGGCCCGGCCCCTCATACCCTGACCCTGTTTAAGACAAATATCGCTGATTTTCCTACCCTGTTTAAGACAGAACTCCGATTTTTGATACCCTGTTTAAGACATACAGTCAACTCTCTCGTAAGCGGACACCCTCGGGAATTGAAAAACGTGTCCGTTAGTAGAGCTGTCCGCTTACGAGAATTATTCCCGTAAGCGGACACCAAAGAAAAATAGGGTGGATGTCCGCTTACGGGAGAGTTAATTAGCGGGTGTTAATTGTGTTTTATTGCGTAGACAAAAATAGCAACGAACGGACAGCTTGCTTTGCCTCGGACAAACTGAAATTTGTAAAAAGCGATCCCCGCTGTTCTGTTGCTCTTTAAAGGTCATATTTTTGTTGATTTATTGCAAATTAAAGACAAATTTCATTGCCAAGAGTCAATTACGTACATGGTGTGTCCGCTTACGAGAGAGCGTAAACAAAAGAAAAATCCAATTTTCATTTTCAAAAGTGTCCGCGTCCGCATACGAGAGAGTGTCCGTTTACGGGAATGTGTAAATAGAAAGTTTGACTGAGAGGTAAAAACGGGGATTTAAAAAGCCGTCCGTAAGTAGAGCTGTCCGCTTACGAGAGTGTCCGTTAGCGGAGAGTTGACTGTAGATTAAAAGTTGCGGTTATAAATTGTGTGGCTTTCTTGTTGTGTAATCAATGGAAATTGATGTGCCTGGTATCAATGCCAAGGTCAACGGAAGACAATAATAAATTACAAGAGCTTGTAAAAATTTTGCCATTTATCGTCCAAGAAAAGATATCCCATTTAAGACAAAAATTGATGAATCGATACCCTGATTAAAACAAAAAATGTCAAATTCGATACCCTGTTTAAGACAAAAATCCCGTAAAACATACCCTGGCTGGCCGCACGTCCCCATTAAGCTCATATAAGGGAGTACCCCCTCCCCCGGGGATAACAGCCAACGCCTAAACGTTTTACAAACACTATTGCATCTTGAATGGACGCATAGCGTACCGAAGAAAAGTCTACCGGGATTCCTGAATTTACCGAATTCTCATGCGGATATGACAAATGTTGTATAAGTCGAAACTCATTGGGTGCTTTCTTAGGGACGATTCCTAACGGTGACACGACAAAATTATCGAACGGCGGGGCGCTAAATGGGCCTGCAACCCTACCGGCTTCGATTTCCTTGTGTAATTTATCCGTTACGATGTTTGGTAGATCTTGGCACTAAGCAAATTTGGAGATTCGAAGCTAGATCTTAAATTAGAGTAATGAATATGAAACCCATATGAGAAGCCTTGTATCAAAAAGTTTTTTAAAAAGGGGTCGTAATCACGCAGAACTGAAGTGAGACGGTCAATTCTTACGGGGGTGACTGGATTGCTCTCTAGGAGACGCGCTAGCCGCTGTTGTTCCACTAGACTTAATGCTCGAGGTTGGTTGCTCCCCTCCCTCTGAACAATTTCTGGCTGCGTGCTTACCTCCACATCGGGAGCAGATGTGGGTAAAGGAACATCCTGAACAGAACCTCCCGTTATTAAAGTTAAAGCATGTTCCTTTAACGAGAGGGATTTGTCGCGATTTTCCGACTCGTCCGGCGGGAAGGTTACCTCTCTGGGGACGAAAAGGCAAGTTAGCTGAAGTGGCTTCGAGCCATAACTCCCACTGGACTTCCTCCCAAGGGTACCTATCGGGGGCGGACTGACGCAAGTATCTAAATTGCTCATCATAGTAAGCCCAGTTCCCGTTTTTGTTTGCAATGGCACGAACGGTCTCACAATATTTTAGCAAAGCGGCCGTGTCCCCCGCGAACCTCTGGCAATAAATGGCCATAAACGTGTGGAACGCCGTGACCCACTGCTGAATACTATTCAATTTACGTGGGGCGCTAGCTGGCTCTAATGTGATCTGCGGCTTATTGCCATTGCCTGTAGCCGAAAGCCCAACAGTAAAACGCTCTTGTTGAACCGCGGTTTGGAGCAGTGCTCCAAGGTGTACAAATTCGTTAGCCCAAATTTTGGATTTTATTTTGTCGCTAACTGCACTTCCAAGTGGGATGGCGACGCTTGAAAAAAGGGGTGTGATGGGCATACTGTGCACGTTAGGTGATACAATATTACCTCCAGAAGTCCCGGCAATAGCTTGCGTCGCTTGCACAACGGAATTCTGCACTATCGAGGCGGTAGTAGGCACGTGGGCGGACACTACGGTCGACGTTGATGCTGCGTCAGTTGACGTTGTTACTGACGGTGGTGGTCGTAGCGCGTCCTGGACGGCCTTTTGGACAGCCAGAGAAAGGGCACTGGACAGCGCTGTAACATTTACTTGCATCGTGCCGTCTTGTTGATTAGAGGTACTATTGGACAAGCTGCTCGACGTGCTAGCGGGACTGGTTGCCATGCTGGTTACTGTAGAAGCAGAAGGGCCAGAACGTCTCGGACGCTTACTTCGTGGAGGCATACTCGTAAAGAAGAGAGAGTGTTAATTTATCCAAACGTATTACTGCTCTCGTGTAACTCTTAATCTGTAGTTGTATCGCAATAACTGCCACAGGTCAAATAAATGAGGTATTAAAATTAAGAATTGTCATTAGATCGTACGCTCGTATCCTCAAATACATACAACAGCTTGGGACTCCGAGTGCTATGGCACGCAACACAGGCGGCCCACTCATTTGGAGACAAAGCATAAAATCGACCGTTACCGGCCAAACTGACAAGGATCAAGGACAAACAATACGTTGTGAGTACAATGGCGAATTACACTACCAAGTACCAACGCAAAACAAATATTTAACTTGGAGGTATGTCCAATAAAGAGGAAATAATGAGCTATAGTACAGATCTAAGACGCTAACCTTGTACATCATTAAACACTTTAAGTGATTGAATCAAAGCCCCCCTCAAACTTCGATAAAGTTTAAACTGTCCACGTTGGTTCAGATGAACTCCATCGTGCAATAAGAATGACTGTGTTGTCTTCCAAAATCCCCTGTGTCTCCAGTAAAATGCAAATGAAAGGGGGTGTAGGACAACGCGTAAATAATCCGTCAACGTGCGAATGCGTACGTTTAAGTGCGCGTTCTCTCTCGGTATAGTTTGGCACACGCAAACCACGGTTACGCCAAATTGTTCATGTAATAGCTTTGTTAGGTCTTCTAACTGTGAACCGACAGTTAGAGCAGAACGGATTGAACGATCACTGATATCGTTCGTACCCAACTGGAGAATAACAATGTCAGGCGAAAATTGTCGGACTATCTCCAAATCGTAGCGTATGACTTTGGCCACAGTGCGTCCCCCTATTCCATGCCAGCGCAGGTTCATAGGGGTAGTGATGTCAAAATCCTCCCGTAAAGCGTTTGTAGGCAGACGTACAAACTCATGCAAACGCCTGATGAAGGAGTGCCCCAAAATCAAAACCCGAGGTTCAGCCATAACTACACATCGAGAGAGAAAACCACAAGTAAGCGCAACGCATGCTACGGGGGCATAACAAAGTAGTGTACTTGCCTTAACACGGTGCGTTGAACTTTCAAGATCACCAAAAAAATTGAGTCAAAGACTGACGTTGTTCATGCGTTGCTATCTGAACCAACAATGAATCACAAAGCATTGATTGCATGATTTGAGCTTGCAAGGAATTGTAACTATTTTCCTATCTCCATCCCAGCTGCAGATAAGACAAACAACCAGGAAATTAGCCCTTCACAAAAATGTCATTAAGCCATTAGCTTAATGGGTGTT
>JAHPZR010049734.1:0-19250 GCA_019787425.1 Platygyra sinensis | reverse complement strand
CCCCTGCAGGAATCGAACCCGTAACCGCTCGAACACCAGACGCTATGCTCGTGTCTTGTTGATCAATTCACCTTTCACATAAATAGCTAAGGACTATTTGTCTATTGACAACCGCGATGTATTTCCAGCCTCGTGATTATTTTGGGCAAACAATACTTTTTAATATCTCGCTTATTAGTTTAACTTATGTATAAATATTGACTACAAATAAAATTGTTGTTGTACTCAAACAACTTTCCCTGACGAGCTAAGACTTTATGCCCGTTGGGCCGACAAAGCCTCCTTACGCGCAATTTTTCTTTGCAAATGTGAACATATTTTAATTCATTTTGAATCTTTCATTCACTTAATTTTTTAATCGATTATTTCTTTGCTTTGACCATTTTGCGTTTTGTTTATTTTTTCTTTCTATTGCGAGATAATAAGGTGAGTTACAATACAAAATGTCAGCCCAGACAGTCTCCCTTAAACACAAAAGAAAACTCGGTCGATGTTCAGCCAGTTTTCTGAAAAAAACAAATAAGAAATCACAACATGATTGGAACTATAACCCAAGCAAACCAGAATCGAACTAACCCCAAGCAAACCAGAATCGAACTAAATGCAAGCAAACCAGAATCGAACTAACCCCAAGCAAACCAGAATGGAACTAACCCCAAGCAAACTAGAATGGAACTAACCCCAAGCAAACTAGAATGGAACTAACCACAAGCAAACCAGAATGGAACTAACCCCAAGCAAACCAGAATGGATCTAACCCCAAGCAAACCAGAATGGATCTAACCCCAAGCAAACTAGAATGGAACTAACCGCAAGCAAACCAGTATGGAACTAACCCCAAGCAAACCAGAATGGATCTAACCCAAGCAAACCAGAATGGATCTAACCCCAAGCAAACTAGAATGGAACTAACCCCAAGCAAACCAGACTGGATCTAACCCCAAGCAAACCAGAATGGATCTAACCCCAAGCAAACTAGAATGGAACTAACCGCAAGCAAACCAGAATGAACTAACCACAAGCAAACACCGTGTGGCATGAAATTTTCGTGGGATCTAATTTTCGCGAATTTCAGGCATCAAACCGCGGAAATTAAATCGCGTGGAAACTCCCGCAAAAAAATTCCGCGAAAATCTCCTTTCTTTATATTTCAATGAAATTGATTGCAAACAGTGTAACGAAAACGACCTACCGTATGTTTTTACAGTAATTACGGTAAACTCATTGCGAGTCCGCTGTCTCTGAATAAATTTGCTTTTTAATCAACTTTGTGAAGACAGGGAGACTGCGGTATCTCCTGTCTTAGAACACAAGTAAGACAAGATGGACGCATGGCAATTGTTTGGTTTATAAACTGAAATGGATCATTTGAAGGGACACCATTATTAAGGGCATCGGCTGGCCGAGAAGTCCCGGTGTTGCTTGGATTTCCCTCTAAAGATGAACAACTCCCAAGGAGGTGTAAAGAGTTGTTCCATAAAACCTTCCGGGATTATTTGGAAATCTTGTGATTGCTAATAAGGCTCTGCTTGTGGACTACGCGGAACAGGAAACTAACGATGGTGGAACAGCAAAAGACCAAACTCTTCGGCAAAAAATGCTGGCTGTCACCTCAACATTGACACATGTTGGTCATTGATTCCGCACAAGGACAGGGAGAAGAGCATGAAACCGTCACAACTGACTAGATACAGTTAACAAATAGATTCCATGTTACCGTGCGTCTGTTCAATATTATAACAGAACTAAAGCAAAGCGCGCGCTCTGATTGGTTAATTCAGCATCTACTATTTGCCTATGGGTGTATGCTGTTGACGTAATCGATAGCTAAAGCAAAGCGCGCGCTTTGTGATGTGGCTTAATAAAAAAAAAAAAAAAGAAAACTTCTAGACCCGCTTATTGGTAACCTGCGATCAGGCGTCGCTTATATTTTTTCTCGCGCCGGGAAGGTACCTTCTCGCGCGACAAAAAATGTAAGGGACGCCTGATCGCAGGTTAGGTTATTCGAAAACTGATTAGCGCTAACCCAAGATTAAATCGCCCTAATCCACGGCATAAATTTATCCCTCGATTAAATTCTGTTCCTCGAAGCTCGATTAGTGCTATCCAAGGATTAAAATAAGGGTTAAATTTAACACAACTAGCGAGGTGGATTAACTTGCTAATCCGATGAAAAAGCAGACAAGCAAATCAAAATGGTGGATTTACTACTTGTTCATTTTGCTTTAATTCCAGGCCCGGTGAGGAAAGAAAGGCAATTCAGACTACCTGACGACTTTTCTAGATTGTATTTTACTATTCCCTCACGGACGAGCCAGTCCAGAGGAATGACGTGCATGTTAGTAGCGTTATGATTGTTACACAAAAAATGTTCGGATACTGTAGTGGGCTTAAAGCTGTTCAGTGTTTGTTTGTCAAGAGGTCTGCGATGTTCGTTGAAGCATTCTTTAAATCTGCGTTTAGTTTCGCATATGTATTGCTTGTGACAGTGGTTACATTGCATCATGTAGATAACGTAGGTAGGTAGGTAGGTGGGTAGGTAGGTAGGCAGGTAGGTGGGTGGATGTTTAGGTAGGTAGGTAGGTAGGTAGGTGGGTAGGTAGGTAGGTAGGTGGGTGGGTGGGTAGGTAGGTAGGTAGGTAGGTAGGTAGGTAAGTAGGTGTAGGTAGGTAGGTAGATAGGTAGGTAAAGTCTGCATACTAGCCAATTGTGACCCATCAGGCCGGAGTTTATCCCGGTTTCTGTAGCACGAAGCGACTAGGAGTATTTCTACTCCCCCTCCCCTCCCCCCTGGATGGGATGCCAGTCAATCGCAGGGTTACCCCCAGCATTAAATTCGCCGGCACCCATTTATGCACCTGAGTGGAGAGAGGCACTGTCAGAGTAAGCTGTCTTGCCTAAGAACACAACACCAGAGTATCGATTTATTTTGAATGATTTTGGCCATTTAGGTCAAAATAGGGCATGGTTTTTGCGCTCTAGTCTTGAATTGGGTATTTTCATCATTATCAAGAAGACCATCAACGAGAGTCTTTGAAAATTCATATGTTTACGGCATTGGTCTATTAAAGCTGGGAAGGTAATGTTGTAAAGCCATAAGGCAGGTCTGAAGCAAGGTATTGATTTTAGGGTCAGGTCATATATACGGTATCCATTGTTTGGCTAGGTCATACTTAATTCGCAGATTTTGGTTATAGATATGGAAAGGGTTTTGGGAAGCAGGCCACCCACTGGAACCAATTTTTTTTGTTTTGAACAACGAATTTGTATAAAAATATAGCTAGGACCCTGTGCGCGCTCTAATTGGTCGAAACCCATGTTTTATCAGAGTATAAAACATAAAAAAAGTTTGTTTTATTGTTTTGCGCGCCTAAAATCTATATTTTAAAGCAAATGAAGCCTAAGCCGTGTATTACACTGTGATAAAACACTCCCGACATTTGAGAACACTCGGGAAATGTAGAAAACACTTGCCTGTGGCTCGTGTTTTGTACATTAATGCTATCAACCCCTTAGCTAGGACAAGAATATGAACACACTTTGTGGGGTAAAGGGTAGGGGATTAAGCACTCCAGTCGCAAAATTGCTGACATAACATGTTGGTCTAAAGCTAGTATTATGCAACAAAGAGAGATGATAATTCTCTCTCAAGGGTGATAATCCCTTGGCCGTGGAAGAGGTAGTAATCCCCTACAGGAGGTGATAATCCCCCGGGATAACACTCATTCCCAAGGCAACACAGCTATAGGGGTACCGATCCCCAGAATGAATAGCTGCCATGAGTCTATGGGTGAAAGTGTGGCCAGCATGGGAGCACTTAATCCCGGACCCTGACTTTATTGCACTTTTAACAAATGTTAACACTTCTTAATGAGCCACAAAATATTAGCAATAACAATAAGAATGCTCTATTTTGTATAGGAATATATATTATTGACATTTGAGAATAAGTCAACTTGCCAAAGTTCGTGTCCTTGAAGATTGTTGTGACTCTGTTTTGTTTTGTGTTGTTTTTTGTTTTTGTTTGAAAAACTATAACTATCAAGGCTTCATACATTGTCTTCGAGTACTAGTATTTGTGAAATCCTACCAATACAAAGGGTCGGGTGGGAGGGAACTGTGATTCTTGTCAAATCTAGAGAACTGAATGAATCACTTGAGTTTTGAAGTAGCTTCAAAGCAACCCCATTTAAAACTGCCTGTGGGCATCGGATGTATCTCTCATAACAATCAGATGACCACCTGCCTAATGTTTTAACCAACCATGGGGGAAGGCCCGCTGAAGCTGCAGCTGTTGCTGCACCAATTCTATAACTATGACCGGCATAATCGGATGCTTGACAACCCAAATGAGAGAGAAGTTGCCTAGTCTCAGCAGTTAATGCATCCTTAGTCAATGGACGCCCAGAAGCAAAAACAAAAAGAGGTCCAGGTGTAATTCCCCTCCTGGTAAGATAATGCTTCATTGCATTTACAGGGCAGATACCCTGATTAGTTTGTCCTATTAAAAGGGTATGCCCCATCCTGAGGGGATCAGTTTTAGAAACCTTGACTCTTACTAAAAGATGAGAGGGATTGGACTGGGATGGATGAAAGATAATATCAAGAGGTGTAAGATGAGCATCAGAGCTAAATTGGGAGTTACATGTCAGTTCACCTAACCGCATGAAACCGAAGAAAGCTAAGGTCATGGCAGCCCAGATCATTAGAGAGTCATAATTTGAAGTGTACCTGATTGCTAGAAGGGAGTAGAAAAATTTAAGGTGGGATACTGTAATTGGCAAACGAGTTCTGATTGAGCTACCTTGAGATCTCTTAATGCCACGGCAGACAAGGTGCAGGCGAAGGAACTTCCTAAGGTTGAGCTGGTAGCCGTGGCGGATGTGTAAATGGCGAATTGCTGCCAAGTATCCCTTGATAGTGGAATGCTTGACCGATTTAGCAAGGTAAGCAACATACTGTATCAAAGTGTCCTCGTCTGTTGGTAGAGACTGAACATGCAAAGGTCGACAGAGGGAGAGGAACTGGATAAAGCTTTTTTCCCCTGTACTGTAGGTCCGCTTTGTAGAATCAGCAACTGACAAATTAAGATAGCGCCGGATGTCAGCCATTAGATCTTCAGGAGTTCGGGTGGGACCAGACATGGATCTCGGTTGGCATGGGGTGCTAGCTCCCTGAACCGACCCATCTGAAAACGAGAGAGGGAGTCAGCTACCTCATTCCTCTTATCCTCTATGTGCACAGCTCTAATACAAAAATTGAACCGTAGAGTCAGAAGGGTCAAATGACGGACAAGATCCATGACCCTTGGGATACGGGACCTCTTTGTGTTAACAATACTGACAACTGACTCATTGTCACAGAAAAACTGAATGCGCCTGTTTGAGAAAAAACCCTGTTGGGGTGATCAGCTAAAGCAATCTCAAGTCTCAACCGGAAGTTCATTATGGCAAGCAGTTTGTAGTTCCAGGTTCCTCGCCTTCCGCAAGCACAAACTACGTTACACATGGCTTTGATCACAATTATGCAGCCACTACTAGCACAAAAAAGCTATGTAAGAAAATGATTAAATAAGATTGAGTTACCTTTAGAATCCGTGGTCTTTTTGACGACTTCATGCACTCCACGAGAACAAGGCGAGGGGCCTGGAACTACCTCATGAAGTTTGTCTTCCGGTTGAGGTTTACGCGCGTGTTCGTGGCACGAGCAGTCCATCGCGATCCTTTCACGAGCCTGTTCATTTTTGCTTTATTTCCCAATGCATACGAAAGCAATATTTGGTGATATTCAATCTTATTCTGTGCTCGATTTTCCGTCAACAAAATATCCACTAAACGGTAAAAGGAGAGTCGGAAATCTGCAACGCGTCCTCCATCTTGAAAGTTTCAGGTAAGCTAAATTTATTGATGAATTTGAATCGGGTCTCATTGATAGTTCTGGGCTTTTTTCATTTTCATTTTCCCATTGATTTTATAGGGGGTCAGTAGGGGGGTCAGTAAGGGGGTCAGTGGGGGGTCAGTAGGGGGTCAGTTGACCGGGGGTCAGTGTTTTGTCGAAACCCTTTTATTACTGACATTCCCACATGCTCTCTTGACGGTTTGCCTGTCTGCTACTAGTATTCCAACCACGCTTGAAACTCGTCAAGATAGATCTCTGCATGCCGGGATTATCAGTATTTTAGCAAGGCGAATGACAAGAATTTCTGCGGTGAAAATAATCTGCATCCATAAAAAGCTAATAAATAGTCAATCTCCACATAAACCGGCTCATTTCAGAGTCCAACTTTTTCAGCTACCTTGTATCTTTCCTTTCTCCGACTTTCTCTTTGGCGGATCGCTCACGGCTCTAGTTTTGTTTCGTACGCCGCCTTCTTCACAAACGTTTCGCTCGTAAAAAGTGTTTATGCTATGCAATTCAAAGACAAACCGCGAGCCCTCCATCTCAGCGAAATTGCAAATTACATTGTCATAATAACTGAGCGATTATTCCTGATCATGGCCGTGAAACTGACACGACGAAATGAACACGGATATTGTCATGTATACATTTGATTGACGTCCACCAAACTTAGTTTTTGAAATGGCAAAAAAATCGTTGAAGGGCGCGTGTGACTGATAACCGCTGTAACGAAAGAAATACTGTAATTCTCGTAGAAACAGTGCTAACTGGCTTGAAAACTGTGATTCTTGTCAAATCTAGAGAACTGAATGAATCAAGAATCGAAGCAAACGGACAAACGTACTTGATTGACAGGGAGAAAATACAGTGTTGTTATTGGACAAATCTAATTGACTGCACGTGAAGCCATGTGGGCTAAATGACCTTTGTACCCTTGTATTGCTAACATTTACAAATACATTATTGTTTACTGTTAGCTTGACTCTAATAAGCTAAAGGTTGTATCATTAACTGTAATTTATATTCTATAAATTTTCTTTTCCCTCGTGTTCTATCATAGAAACTTGTGCTCTATTGCTTTTATATTATAATTTAGAAGACGCGCGATTTTTCCAAGAGTTTACTGGCACAATAAACCATAGCTGATTGACCAATCAGAGCGCGCGCATTGATTTGGTTATTATATAACAAATAAATTAATGATAATATACGTACAACTAAGTGATATAATAAATAAATGATTAAAATCAACATTATCACTGGTGTTGTCATAATACAGTCGAACACCCACCCCTGGGGAAATGGGAGGTGGTTAATAGCGGTTGTGGTGCTCTGGATATTTTTTTATGGAGTTAACTGCTTAGTGAACATGGATGCACATCAAGATAACCATGATAAACGAGTGCTTGAATGTTTTCATCAAGCGTCTCTTTCTATTATTGACTCTTATCTGTCATCGCCTTTTGCAAAATTTTAGGATGGCAGTTTAACAGTAGCCTCCCACGCAGACGTTCTTAGGCTTGTCACGCGTTCCTCGCCACGAACGCGTGACAAGCCTAAGAACGTCTGCGTGGGAGGCTAGTTTAGCAGGGGTAAAGGCAATAGGGAAAACCTCAGTGGTACAATCAAAAGGTAGCCTTTACTGGCAATGATTTAGTGACTTCAATAACTGGCCACTTCATAAGCAGCAGACACTTAATAGACGGTTGTATAACAGAGCTTCAACTGTATTACCACACAAAATGTATTCTACGCAGTCGGATGTTCTTTCCTTTGCATTTATTTCATTGCATGTTCCTTGGCTATTCAAGTGTTATGACATTGGATCTTGTTAAAAGCAGCAACGTCCATTGACTGAACATAATCTTCAAATTTGGTGATTCCCTCCTCCAGGAAGTCTGTTGAGATATTGTCATCTTCAATGACACAACTAATCTGTAACATTTTGATGCCATAAGCGAGAGGGACGAGCTTTGATGCACCCCACAGCAGGCCATCAGATTCAATGCTGCGTACAAGCTCTTCCAATTTTTTCATGTCTGAAACCAAATGAAGTTGTTTACATAATGCAGCTTTCAAGAACACACAAGCTTAAGTTCAAAAACAGTCAGTCTAACCACTGCAATCTGCAGTGTTAAAAACCCATAATCAGTATTTAACAAATAGATTCCATGTTGCCGTGCGTCTGTTCAGTAATAGATCACAGATGACGTCAAAATGTGGTAAGAACAAAAAAAGTGGCACATGAGGCGCAGCCGAGTGTGTCACTGATGTTCTTACCACATTTTGGCGTCTTCTGTGATCTATTACTGAATCAGACGCACGGCAACATGGAATCTATTTGTTTTATATAATAACGAAAAGCCTTTTTTTATTTCAAAATATTTCAACATAACGAGAAAGCCGGCCTTTGCCCCGCCCGGCTTTTGCCCACTTTCGCGAACACGAAAGAACGCCATTTGATGTGATCTATGATCTATACAAAATGAAGCAATTTCATTGGTTGCTATGCGTAGCAAAGAATTGTGATTAGTCTAGAAAAATCACACCACTGTCAAACGTGACTCGAGCGTCGCTTCTCGTGGAATGAAAACTTACAGCGAAAGCAGAATTGAACTGCGAAATCTACAAATCTTGAAGAAAATGCTGGAAAAATCAAGTCAGTTTTTGTCATCGGAGCAGCCCTGTGGGCCGAAAAGCTTGGACGTTGCCTTAAAAATTACAGGAGCTGAAAAAAATACCCTCGGAAAACTTGTGGTTGCGGTCAACCTAGAGGCCATTTGATTCGAGTTTTGAATGAACGAAGCGTAAATGACGGTGGAGATTTCTGTCTGCTGTGGTTGGTGATTCTCCAATCAGTTTGATATAGAGTCGGAGACACATTTTAGCTGCGGTACTGTTAACCGTGAGCTGTGGTTAGCTATACTTTGCTCGTTGCTTCGCATGAAACGGACAGGACCATTCGCATCGGAAAGCAAGGTTATGTATTTATTTTACCGATTTTAAAAGTGATGTTTTGATGTTCCATTCCTGACATCAATCACTGTGTCAACATTTGTTTTGACAATGGGAAGAGTTGAATTTTTTAAATAAATTAATCTCAGAAACATTTTGTTTACTGGGTTTGTTAAATTCGAGATAAAGCAATGTTTTCGGCTTACCAAGACCAAGTTTGTGCGTGGTTTAGTCTCGCTCGACTGCCGACTGAGACTGCTCGAAAATTATTTCTGTATCATTTTCTTAAAGAAACGGCTTTATCTTTTGGTTTCTGGCTTCTCGAACGTATTGAATGCCTCGGCAAGACTTTTTATTATCTTATCTTTTGCCCAGTCACGTAAAATATTATCCTTATTCTGAAAACTTTCCGCCAATTTAAAACGGCAGAGGGAAAAACTTTGTAATGATGACGTCAATCGTGCATCTGTCCTCTAATAGATCGTAGCCTAGAACCAATCAAAATGCGAGAATAACTTGGGTTATTACATAAAATGTGCTAGTGTGCATACATACCGGTCTACAGCAGATAGCAACACAAGCAATAAATTATGAACAATGATATGTAAAAAGAATGATTAGCTGTTTATTCCAGCTTTGTCTATAGTCCTTGCTCTTTTTGAATTTTTGATTGGAAAATACTCATAAAATAAGAACCCCCTTGATTTAATATTGTCAAGGAACAAATTATTGAGGGGAAAACTGTGTTTATTTATTATTTATTTATTAATTTATTTATTTATTTATTTATTCATAGATTCTTACAAAGTACAGGTAAGAGAACAATAGGACAAGTAGTCCCCATCTAGGTTCACCCTCCTGATCCAACCCCATAAAATGTAGAAAACCAACCCCTTACCCAAAACTACAATTAAATATTTGATACACATCTGATCAAAACTAAATGCAGTACAACATGAAAGGTTCTGGTCAATAGCTTTTCATTATTAGAAAGTCACATCATATCTTTTATCCACAGACATCAAAGCCACATTCGTTCACTGGTTCAGTGTGACCTACATGTAACCTCATGGGAAAAGTATTCAGAATATTTCTATAAAAAAATGGTAAATTCTGTCAGGCCCCCCAGAACTTATTAGTCTATGTCCCAGTTTCCAAAAGTCTTTCCGTGAGAGTAGAGAGTCTTGTCCAGGAACACAGCACAATGACCCTGAGAAGGGCTTGAACCCAGACTGCTTGACCAAAAGCATTTGCTTAACCATTAAGCAAATGCACTTCCGTGGCCTAATCCATCGTAAGGGTGCAATACACCGTATTCATAAATGGCCGCCACGTGGAACGATCTGGACTCGAGCGCATGAAAGCGAGGTTGGAAATCAACAACAAAGAAATCATGGCGTCGTCCAGCTCTTCGTCGCCAGAAAGCAGCATTATTCTCACTGAGAACGACATACTCGGTGCTTCCTTGGCCGGGAGAAATCCTTCTTCCCTAAAGAATGAAGGTTTTGGTTAAGATGTCGTTGTGATTGGCTTAAGGGACTCAAGACGAAAGCGTGCCTTGTGAAACGGTGAGCACATGCAACTATTTATAAGCTTACATGTGACTGTGAAAATCGCACATTGATAATCTTTGTTTTTATCATAGAGTGCAAGAATATATCAAGTCTGGTCGGAAAAAATGTTTGTCGACCCGGATCCAGATGAAATTTATACCAAAAGGAAGACTAGGCTTTCAAAACTGCCGACCGAACGCTCTCCTGAAACTTCAACCCCGAAATATCCAAGCGATGGCTGGGGAAAATCACTGGAAAGGATGCCTCCGTTTACGCGAGCTGAAATGAACCAGCATATCGAGAGTTCTGGTAAAAGAGTGGGAAATGCCGATCATCATTCTATTCCTACAAACTTGAGAAAGGCGAAGACATTTTTAAAGGACGAGTTCCTTAAAGATATAGAAGCGAGCAGTGATCAAAGGTACTTCTACTTGAGATCAAAATGTTACCATAGCTTCAGGAAGAAAGATGCTCCCCACACTCTTCGATTTGCGCTTTGCATCGTGTCAGGTCAAGTTTTGCACGCCAACTTTTCATGTATAGCTGGAAACGTGGGTAATTGCAACCATGTTCTTGCCTTAATGTTTAAAGCATGCAAGTTTAGCTTTTATGACAGCAAGAACACTGATGACCTGAACCAGGAAAATAAAATGACGAAAACCTTGATGTAGCATGCACTTCACAGCTTCAGAGGTGGCATGCTAAGGGCCGTGGTGAAAACATCCATCCTCAACCAGTAATGGAAGTGACTTTTTCCAAAACAAAACTGGATGAAACAAAAACAAGGGCAGGAGTAAAGTCTCTGCTATATGAAGCTAGGATGAATCCCAGCCATGACCTCCAGGCAGAATAGGAACTGAAGAAAACCCTTCAAGGTATAAACCCACAGTTTGGTTTATCATTGATGGTCGCAGAAAATTTATCGCCAACCTTTGTGCAAACCAAAATTTGGTCAGCGCCAGACAGGATCATTCTGCAGTTATCAGCTAACTCGCACAGAAGCAACTTTTAGTGCCGTCATTGACATTGCCTCAATTCCTCGATTAAACAGCTCTTCACCACCAGAGCTTACCTACCCCAGATTTCCGTTATCTGTAATGGATACATTTGTTGCTCCTGGTAACCTGAATGATGTAGAGAAAACCCTTCTTCGAACTCTTGAAGTTGATGAGAATTCTATTAACAGCATTGAATTAGCTACAAGGGAGCAATCAAATTCTGAACGCTGGAAGGATGAGCGTAAATATAGATTCACCGCCTCGAAGTTTCAGCTAATAAGTAAAAGGAAAAGAAACCATGAATAAGTTTGCAGCCGAGCTCATTAACCCAAAGCCATTCTCTTCAAGACACGTTGAGCATGGACTGAAATTTGAACCAATCGCACTAAGAAGTACGAAAAAATAATGTTGACTGGAAAGACTTCAGTTAGGGTTCTCAAGTGTGGTCTGGTCATTTCGCAGCATATGCCAAGTCTTGCGGGCTGCTCCCCTGATGCAAGGGTTGTCGATTTTGGATGCGAGCGTCACTTTGCACTTGCAGAGGTTAAATGTCCAGAAATTAAATACCATGTTACCCCTTTGGAGGCGTGTGAAGATCCCACATTCTGCTGTGAAGCCAATGGACAGTGCAAACTCAAGAGAGATCATTCGTACTTTGCCCAAATTCAGGGCCAGATGGGTGTAACCGGAGCTTCCTGGTGTAATTTTATTATATACACGAAGAAAGGAATCTCAGTCTCAGAGCCTTTGACCCTGCATACTGGACAGAATTAAGGCAAAAGCTTGCATCATATTATTTTGCACATTTTATAAAGCATGCATCAAAGGCAGTGTAAATGTCAGCTTTTTAAGGGGTTTCCACTTTGGTTTTGCCTATTCTGCAGGGCAATCCACACTTGCAATATAACAATTTTTCTGGCTAAAATTTAGTTTTGGTTTAATTTAATTTTTCACCACTTTCATTTGAATTTATTTTTCTTGATGTGTTGTTATTAAAAACAAGACAATGAAAAACATGTCTACAACCTGGTTTGAAAAATCGTAAACCGAAGATGAATTTAAATTGCAATACAATTTTAATTATATTGCAAGGTCAACCCCCTCCCCCACCTCCTCATGTTTTCCCTTCATTTTGTAATATCCTTTAATTTAAACAAATTATACATGCCAATTTTCCAGGGGTTACATTCTGGTTTTCAACATTTTTGCAAGGTTACAATATCAATCGTTTTGTAAATAGTTCATTATGGAGTTAGTTTTCATTCTATTCATGCGGGGTTTAATTCCTCCTCCCTTTTGTCAAGCATGTTATTATATTAGCATGAGGGGATTTGGAAATAATTTCTTGTACGGTGTACTGCCATTAATTTTATTTGGCCTTTTAATCTAATTCCACTCAAATTATCATATTTTCCACAAGATGTTTATTAACTTTTTGTTACAAGTTCAGTTTCCATTCTAATTGCTTGGACTTAAGGGGCGGACCATTAGAAATCCCAGGAGGGGAGGCAAAGTTGGCTGCAGAAATTTTTTCCCATGAGGAAAGTGTACTGCTTTGGATAGTGTACGGCTTGCACGAATTTTTTTGGACAAATTTCCATTCCATTCCATTCCCCCCCCCCCCCCCCCCCCCCTTCCCGGGATTTCTAGTGGTCCGCCCCTTAAATATAATGTTTCAAGTGCAGTAGGTTTACGAAAGGATCTGAAGAGGCTTAATTTAAACTGGTTTAGACGGAAAAACTCTGCTTATCCTAAATACAAGAAAGTAAATAATACAATTATTTATCCTTTTCTTTGGTTTTTCCAAGCTGCATTGTTATGGCATGTTTTTTTAAAGGATATACATGTACATTACGTGGCTGAAATCACTGCCTTAAATGATAACACTATGCCATTTAAAATGTCTGGCACTTATTCATTAAACCACTTTGCAACTTGGCTTGGAGGCCCAGTCAGATTATTTTCTTTCTAGCAGAGATTCTGTATTTCAGTTTGTAGGCTGTTCAAGTATATAAGCGTCACAGAGGAAAAAAAACAAAGATTCACTATGCACTTATGATGGGATCAGGAAAATTACAAAGCATCGCACACACACACCACATTTGATCTACTATTCCAAATTGACTTAATGGGATAACACCCTCAAATATCAAAAAGTTCTTTATTTTGTTAATGGCCCTTTCCACATGAATGCGCAAGCTTGCAATTTCTCGTGTTTTGACAACATCTTCAGCTGACATCTGGTCAGCCATTCAAAGGAAAGGGGGGATGTTAAGGGACACTCCCAGGAGAAGAACGTCTTCACTTGTAAAGCCCTTGTCAGCCATTACTGTCAGAGTCTCCCTGTTCAAAGGGTAGTGTCAAAAAACCACTTCGTTCAACGACTTCTTTATCAGAAATACTGCCAGTGTATAACTGTCCTATGAATGTTATTGCCCTTTAGGAGAAATTCCCACCAGTGCTTTTAGGATGGTATGGTTCTTGTATGAGCTAAATATTGCACTGTTTGACAGAAGACTGCTTGGCATCTGGCAGCGCACCTCGATACAATCGATTATTACCGTTGTACCGGGATACTTGTCTTTGAAAGCTTCAGGCATTGAGTCATTCACTACTTTCCAGGATGGCCAGATATTTATCTGGTCAAGTTTTAAGCACATGAAATTTATCCATGAAATAAATATCCTACTTACGGTCGACTGAGAAATTTTAAACAAGTGGGCAAGATGAATTTCAACAAACCCTTGCCTCAGTCTGCACATTACCAGGAAAAATTCTTTTGATATCGATGGTGTTAAAGTCCTTGGCCTTCCTTGCCTTACTGAGTTACCAGCAGCAGCCTTTTGTGAATCATCCTCGCTAGACAACCAGTATTTAATATTTACAGTATTCCATTGACACCAGGATCTAAATATTCATACAGAACCATCATTGTTTGGACATTTGGAAACCCAGTATAAAATGTCAACAAAGAGTCATCTGTTTTGATGTTGTCAAATGATCAAAACATGTGCTTCACGAGTTTCTCGCATTTTTGCTCGAGAAAAGCAATGTTTTCCTTCAGAGATAACACTTCGCTCTCTAGCTCTTCTTTAATTTTAATAGTTGCGGCTAAAAGTTTCTCGAGTCGTGCAATTTCCAGATTTTCTTCGGGCTTCAAATCAAAATTTGTCGAAGACTGGAGTTCTTCAATTTCCGGTGCGAGGTGTGAGTTAGATGAGCTTTCTGATATCTCCAAAATTTCGCTCGAACCGGCAGTCTCCACAACTTCACTAATATTTTCGTTCAGGTTGTGTGGCAGAGTGGTGGCCGTACTGAGGATGCCAGGCGTTGGAGGCGGTCGCTTGCAAGGTGAGCTTCGTTTCCAAGCGAAAACTGAAGGAACAGCCCCTTTCCTCAAGGAAACTATGCCATTGAAACTTTTCCTTAAATCGTCAGATTTGAAGTGTCGTGAGCAAACTTTGGTAGTATTTGAAATCTGGACATTTTTCCCTCATCTCTCCGAATAGCATGAATCCACAACTTTCTTAACCCTTCTTCAGTGGGAAATTTGAAGTAGGAAACCTTCTCTCCGGTCTCTTCCTCACGATATCCTTTCTTCGTACATAGCGGTACGCAGCAATGCGTTGGCATCTTAGGTGCTGCTGAAATTACTGCCAACCAAATACTTGGACCTGCCTTTCGATTTTCCAAACTTTTCCCGAGAAATATATCAAAACACTGAAAATGACGTGAGATTTTCCTCTCTAACAGCGCATTTAAGTAGCTTTACACGTCTAGTCAGGGGCACCCGACGATCAAATTGAGCAAAAAAGCCTCTGAGGGATATTTCTGGGCTCCTTGTAATGTTGAAAGACTTTTTAAAGAGTTGTTTTAATCAGCTAGAAAAAATTGATCTGTTCGGATTTCTTAGCTAAAGATTGAAGTGCCCGAAAATTTTAGGGAATGAACCCTTCATTTCAGAATTTGCTAGCTGAACGTTACCTTCGAAGAACTTCTCTGCGAACCTTTTTCTTACCCGAAAATGCTAGGCGACCTTTTTTAGAGCCAGAAATTTCAGAAAATCCCTTCCGAAAATCTAAGGGACTGTTTTTCCCTGCATTTCTCTGGTTGCGAATCTTTTAGGTGATGTTTTAGTAAGAAATCAGTAGCTTTTTGGCAATGCATCATCCGAAAGTCTTAGAACGGGTAGTGTAACGTCTTCTCAGTCGTTCAGTCGTATTGCGTGACATATCCCGTCGTACCTTAGTTAATATACGGGACTTTGGTTAGCTCTCCTCGTGTTTTTTAGAAACCGAGATAGCATCGCTAGTGTTTTGTAGCTTCGCACGAAGCCCTTTCGTTTTCCCTACGGTTCATCACAGTCTTTGACAGTCGTTTTAGGAACCACTCTTACAGTCGTTTTGGAACCGTTCTAACAGCCGTTTCTGGATTCGTTACCTTGCAATTCAGACTGTAATTCCTCGCAAACCGTGGATGCTCCATTAAACAAATACTGTTTGGTTTGTCGGACTGATGAGTCGTAGTTCTGCATTCTTGCGTCCCCTTTCACACAGAAAGGCGGCCGCTACAGGTAGACTCCCCCGAACAGATATTTCATCGAAGTTTCTCGTTGGGTGCCCCTGTCTAGTCGCTCGAGTAGTAAACAAAACCCTGGCCTTTCCGACCTCGTTTTCATGCGCTCGAGTCCAGACCGTTGCGCGCGGCGGCCATTTATGATTACGGTGTATTCTTGGATCAAATGAGCGAGTTGAATAGTCGAATAATCAATTGATTATTGGATTATTGAAACAACTAGCGGGTTCAAGTTTCAAATAATCAGTTTATTAATGCAATCTTGAGGGGCACCCATCACTTAGTTCGACTGCAAAAGCTGACCGTAAACAGGCTACCCAGAGCATTATTTTAACCAGAGTGATATTCAGGTTAACTGGAGTGACATTGAAGCTAACTGGTGTGATATTCAGTTTATAAATCTAGAGCAATATTCATGGTAACCTGAATGATATTAAACCTAACCCAAGTTTTAGGCTAACCTACATGTACAGTACTGTTAACTGATATTCAGGCTAACTGGAGATGATATTCTTGCTATATACATGTAATCCCAGTGATATTCAGGCTAACCTGAGTGATATTTAGGCTAACTGGAATGATATTCAATCTAATTACCAGAGTTATATTCCATAGTATGGAGTTTCACTACCATTGGCCTTCAGGAATAACCCTGTTTATGATTAGCACTCAATAAATGGAAAGTCTGTAGTCTGCAGTCTGTGTTTTACCCCTTTTTTTCAGTCTGCAAAATCTGCACATTTTGTTTATTTTTACACAGTCTGAATGATTAATAAAAGTAAATACAAATAAATTCTTACTCTCTCATGGATATTATTTTATTAGAATAAAACATCAAAGGGAGCTGGTAGGAAAAAGTACAGCGACTCACGCTTGTATCCTGGCACCTGATGAAGTGACAATATACAGCTACCCTGTAAGCTTCTATTTATGTGAATTACAAATTTATTCACTTCATCATTATCGAAATCCACAAAGTTAAAATATAGAGAAGAGTATCACCGAATTGATATTAAAATTATCTTTCCCTTTACTGTTTTTATCCAAGGAGGTTCCAAAGTTCCAAGAAAAGGAAAAGGTACTGGCTGCCTCTTTATACTACTGTGTACATAACCCTAAGTGAAATCACTTCGACGATTGTCATTCAAGGAGAACTTTGTTGAAGCTGGGGAGAATATCTTAAAACTCAATGTCTCTTTACTGACTTACTTTACAGGTCATTATTGTATTTCTATCTGAGGTAAGCTTATGTCAACAAAACATATTTTTGATTTTCTTAATTAATTTGCAGTCAATACTCTCATGTTAGGCCTTGTATTTGTAAGGTGACCCACAGTTTGGAAATTCAAAATTCACAATAGTTATCTCCAGAGCCAGTCAGTTAATACAATGAGCTCTTGTAAAATTGAGGCTAGTCACTTACTGAGTGCTCTTGCATAGAGCTTGCCCCTCAGTCAGGGTAATGCTCTTTCTTCAACAGTAAATTATTAAACATAATTATTAAGAGTATTACAGTACATTATTAATCTTAATACTTTAATACAGTATTGTCAATATAATTGGTTAAATTATACTTTTATTAAACTGTTGACCAAGATGAACCAGAATCCTGGAGTTGCTATTTGTGAGAACTTAAAACAAACTAAGTAAAAGACCAGCTGGTATTTCCTGAATAAGAATGAGAATTCAAGCAGGGCTCACAAGAATGCTTGTAACCATTACCTCTAATGTACATGTAATGCTCAGATCTTATCAAAGGATTGAATTTATTACCAGCTGCTGTTCAAGAAAGGAGCCTCCCACTCCTCCCCTGAACTGTCTTCTCAGGGAGTAACATGGACCAGACATGAGAGATAAGTGGAAAAAAGCCTAAGCTTATCATGTACAGTGGTTTTTGTTTCAAGGGATTTTTTATTTTCTAGGATGCTGTTACCCTTGAGATTATTAGACAAAACCATGACAGACTGATACCACATTCAACAGATACAAGTACCTTAATAGAGAGAGTAGTATTTATAGACAGCACATGGCAACAATGTCATCAGATAGAAACTGTAAGTACATCATACACCCTTCATTCTCCAAGTTTTGAATGTGATTTTGAAATACTTTGGATTCCATAGTCATATGATGCTTGAGCTAAAAGACTCGGAATCTTTTATAGAAACATTAAAACATTTTAGATATGCTGTAATACAATGGTCACTCTAGCAGACAAAGTTAAGCGAGAGACCCATAGCTACACTCTCCACCAGGGAGAATTATGTGTGCAGCTCACATCACTGCAATGCTGGAACAAAAACCCAGGCAAAATGCTTACAGGGCAGCTATTAAGTTCTTTAAACATAAATTCATGCTTTCTGTTTTGTAACAAGAATTCTTTCTTCAAGGACGAGAAGTTGAAAGAACTTCAGAGAGTAAAACTTGAAAAAGCTGTAACACACTTTTGGAGGTAAGCAAATAATTTATTGACTTTTCTTGAATGGCAAATCAGTAAAATTGTGAGTTGTTTGTGAGAGCCATGTGTAAAGAAAATTTATTCCCCTGATTTCCCCCTGTCAAATAAGCACTCGGAGCAACAAATTGTTTTAAAAATAAACTAGCAAGTGCAGCCTCCAAATGTCATTGTTCACCCCCCCCCCCCCCCCCCCCTCCCCCCCCCCCACCCCCCACCACCCCGCCCCCCCCCCCCCCCACCCCTCCTACCCCCCCCCCCCCACCTCCTACCCCAATCAACAGTGATGCCCTTGCTGGAAGCACTTAATGAGCATTTATATTTCAAACATGCCATAATTAATTCATGAGTGTTTTGTGGAACCTGTTTATGCGGACCCCACGTTATTTGTACTTCTAAGGGCTCAGCTCAGAAACCTTTGCCATAGTTCAGTGATGCGGTTTTAAAACTACATGTAAGTAGATTCTTCCAGATTGATGCATTGACTGTCTGGGCTTTGTGCTACATATGATGAATCTTTGATCTTACATTGTGTTACACAGTTTTACAAAAGGGTTAATAATTGACCATTATTGCGGAACCTGTTTTGAGCAGACACACTGTGTTAAGCGGTCATGGGTGAGGGTCCAAAGGGTGTCTGCTTAATAATCATCACTGTGCTCCTTAAAAGGAAATATTGTTAGTTGTAGCCTGTGCGGAGTGCAGACATATTTTTGGCTCTCACTTGTCTCTCTTAAAATGTTTGGCGGGTACAAGCAGTAGCCAGAAGTATTTGCAGGCTGTGTTAATCATTGCCTGAAAAAGTGTAGCAAAGAG
>JAHPZR010049732.1:0-30087 GCA_019787425.1 Platygyra sinensis | reverse complement strand
ACCAACTGGGAGGTCCTTGGAGAGGAAGGAGAGATTTACAGAGACTGCAACATCGGCGAAAAGAGCTTGCAAGAGCGCATACGGAAGCGAGCGTGGGCTTTATTAAACAAAGTTAAGGACAAGTGAGTATTCGGTATAGACTGCCATTTTTAACGTTGTTAAGAGGCCGAAGCTTTTCCCCGTACGTATTCTTAAAAAAGTGGTTATTTTTGAAGCCGAGAACTTTTTCTTCCTTGAGGCGATCATATAAATTAATTCCTTGCACTCCTAAGATACACTTATTCATTTCTTTCCTACTTTAAGACCTTCAAATGAAGTAACTAACATCGATGATGAGTACCATACGGTTGACGACCTTTTGAAAAGAGCAGAATGTCAGTCAGAGTCGGATGAATATTTTGAAACCAGCGATGAAATCGAGCAGACCCTGGGAAAAATACGACAACGAGACGAGCTTCATCGTCTTGACGCAGCCGAATTGCCCCAGAAAGGGTCAGATGCCTCAAGCGTTGCCGACATTATAAAAAATAATCAAAACCGAAAGACAAGGAGGAGAGGAAGAGGAAGAGGAAGCGTGTACAGTCACCAACATCCACTGTCGGCGATAAGCTAGACCGTCTCTTAGACCAGCCACCTAAATTTTTGTCCACCGCAAACCAGGCGGCAGAAGCGCATGTAAAAGCCCTTGGCAAGTGGGAAACAAAAATTGGTCTTTCAAGTTCCTCCGACATATAGATTAAGTGACATTATCGGTAATATTTCCGTATAAGCCCAAACATTTCTAATGCATGTACGTTTGGACTCTTTTCTTATAACCTTGTTCTGTGAAATAGTTTGAGATTGCTTCATGCGTAATGACTGTATGGGTTGTACGAAATCTTACAATTGCCACATTATCTTCAGGGGCTACGTGACCGTATTTTAGGTAAATTCTGCGATTGTAATAATTACGAGTTTCCAGACTTCGAAAGATCTCATTATTTTATGGAGAAAATCTCAACCTCCTTCGAGGTTGAGTAAATCCCAGCATTAAACAAACCTTAGTATTTATGAGTAAAATATGGAAGAAAATCTTTTAAAGGGGCACTGTCACGGTATTTTAGCGTCATTTTACAATGCCGAAATATGTTCCTGCATCGATGGAAACCCAAAAATAATGATGCAGTTTTGTTATCTAGGACTTTATCACTACACCGAAACCATTTATTGCCGCCTAGCACTTAGTATGGCAAGGATGGAAATGGGTTGAAATTTGAAAAAACTAGCCAGTTTTATTTTTCAAATTCTAGAGCCATTCCTTGAAAATATTGCCAGAAATTCATTATGGTTTGCTCTCTGAGCCACCATTTGTTTGATATGTTTCTTTTAGTCCATTTGAGCATTTTGGGAACGAGTAAAGGTACCGGGTAAAGATTTCAGCAACGAATGAAGCTGAAAACAGCAAAACTCCTTTGACAATGCTCCTTTAAGATGGAAGTTCTCAAAAAGTTTTTCAAAAATTTAATCTATTTTAAAATTATCTAAGGTTGCCCTTCATACAAGGCATACCACTTTGTGGCCTTTTGTACGTTTTGGAGGTTCTTTGATATTTTGAAAAGGCGTTATAACGATATTTTGTGACAATGCTGAAACTTCTTATAATCGCGTGACGGAGCGCCTTGAACTGACATCGTTTCATCATTATATAAATGGCGCTCAGAAAGTTATACGTCAGGTAGCTTTAACGACAGACTATTGTGAGATTTAGAAAAAATTGATTTATCACTTTGGACTCCTTACCAGAAGGTTAATTTCAATTGATTTGCAAAGCACATTGTCGTTGCACTGTACAATACAAGTAACTTGTTCAGAGGGTACAGGCAGGTGTAAAAACAGAGAAATTGTATTAGTCGGATTCTCTCGTCTTATTACTTGGTGGTTAAAAGCTTTCACAGTTTTCATATCTAAGGCTTCCAGGTAGACTGCTAACAGTAATTGGAAAATCGTCCTTGGACGTTCTATTTATAATTTGCCTCAATAAAGTTGTAGTAAAACTCGAGAGTTTCTTTATATTAGTTTTCATGTGCGATTTCAAAGAACTATAATCGCAAAATTTCTTTACGACGTCTGTCAAATCTAACAGAATACGACTCGCTATATTATGTAATGGGAATACTGGCTTTCCAAACGGCAACCGTGAATAAATTACCAAGGAATATTTCCTCAGTATTCCTGAGGACCACAAATAAATTAAAATACAGATTAAAGTCAATATTGAGTAACAGAGAGCAGAGTTAATATATATTATTTCCCATGATGTCGATAAATCACGTAAAATACTAATTTCTCAGTTGTTGCTTTTTAGTTGTTAAAATTTTTGGCAACTGACGAAAAAGATAACGTCTTGCAAAGAAAGTTCAAAATCTAAGACTTGATATTTGTTCAAAAATGTGTAAAGCGCGTGGTATAAAACATTTTCGTTAACATTCCTTATAAGCTTCTTACTAAACAGTTACAAGAGAAAGGGAAAGGCAATTTTAAAGAACTCTAGTTATAAACAACCAGTAATTTACTTACCAGTAGCGGCTAAACGAATTTCTCATTAAAGGCTGAACAAGTTCCACTTCCGTGAAACTTCCGCTAAATCGGAAAACCCTAATGCCTTTCAAATCAAATACATTACTGAAATCACGCTTGTGCTTGGATTACTTGAATGGTGGTAATGCATGTTTAAATTCAAGCTTTATACTACAAATTGTGGTTTGGAGGAACGGGAGGTCTTACCACCTGCAAGTTCAAACATTTTTCGCTTTTATTTGGCCTGTCTTTTCAACAGATCCTTCGGACGGCATCAGTGTCACTCAACCTTCGCAATCGTCGCTTATATCTTGGCATTTACGTGCAAAGAAAATTTTGCGCTTGCGTGGGCTTGGTGTGTTGTTTATTCGAGAAGCTTATTTGTTCACGGGGGCGGAGTACGGTGGAATTTTTAAAGCATTTTTTTTCATTACAGATAAAGCCCGGTAAAGATTAGCACTGCAACATGAAAGATTGGTAATATTAATTCGCGTTATTCCTTCAGTGACAAACTTGCAATAAATTTGGTTCAATACCATCCAATAGCCACTTAGAGTATGCAACGGTTTTAATATATTTGAAAAAGGCCTATTGTAATGAAGTCTAGCATGTGCGAAATGAACTTAATATGCAAAATAAAAAAATTATCTTACGTGAAAAAGAACGAGGTGATAAACATTTACAAAGCAAAGTAAAATTTGCGTGATGATTGGGACAGCCACTAGCTACTGTTGAGACTTACGTCATTGAGAACTAAAGCCCAACCCTAGCAAACTATAGTTAACCATACGGCGAGTCGCCGAGGCATTCAGGAATGTCGTAGTGGAGTTGGCTTGATACTGAGCTCAGTAGGTAGAGCACCAACACCGGTATCGCAGAGGTCATGGGTTCGAATCCCATTCAGGCCTGATTTTTTTCAGGCTGTATTTGAAGCTCACAACTACTTAAGTTGTGTACACGATGATCAATTACATCTTCTTAATGTTGCACAAAGTACGTAAAATATTTCATCGTCCGGTACTCCTACCGCAGGTCAGTAATAATATATATGCAGCCTACGGGGTCGATGGGCGGGTATTCTTGGTCTGATGATCATTCAAACACACTCATCTAGTGTATTTTGTTTAACAATTGCATCCATTGCAAAGTACTGCAGGAATTTTGGGAATGTAGACTCCCACTGTATAAGTTTTAATCTTCTGAATAGAAAAAAATTTCACTCACGGCCAGAATTTCGCGTGATCAAGTGTTTTAATGTTTTCATACACGATTTTTAAATATATTATACATTCATTCACACATTAAAGTACCGGTTTGCGGCAATTAACAGTTTTTAACTCCATGCGTAGCTGCTTGAATTAAACATCAGTCTTTACAAATCCACGCGTCAAGGATTTTACAAACTTGGGTCAACAACAGTCACGCATTGTTTGTCCACTAATAAGAAAGACCCCGTTGTACTTTCTGGCAATCGATATTTTGCATCACGTAGAATTATCTATATTACGTTATAAATTTGTCAGTCCTCTCTGTAATCTATATTTACACTCAATAAAACACTATACAATCTTTCATTTGACTCTTGCTTCGAGCCTCGTTATGACTTATGTATCTTACATCTTCTATGGTCCACTTAAAATATAATAAGAGCTTCAAATTTTGTCAGTAAAGGTTCGTTAAATAACTTAGTCCTGGGTTCTTTGGTTGTATCCATCCACGAGTCTCTTTTCTACTTTCTAGTACAATTTGTAGGTTGAAGTGAAATGGGTGGAAGCACACAACTCAAAGTTCGCAAACTTCTCGGACTGTTTTCTCGAGCCTGCCGATGTGACATGGCCGTTTGTCGTACTTTACCGGCTTCATCAGCTGCGGACGCTGAAAACAACAGAGATTCATCAGATGACCACAATGGCGAGTTGCCTAAGCAGACTCCTTGTTTTCTTCCCTGTTTCTTGTAGCATGGTGTATCACTCTGTACCTCCCATTTATCGCTCTCTGAAGCCTCAGTTCTTGAAATCTTTTGGACCACACTCACTCTTTCACGAGGCTGAGGTGTTTGACAGATCTCTTGCATTCTTGAGTGCCGGCGTTGTAGAAGCCGCTCCCTTTCCCTGCCAAACGCTTTCTCTTCCTTCGATTTGGCTTTGTCTATTAACCGGGACTGTTTGTTAAAGAGTGCCTTTTCACCGGCGTTCCTTGCAAGCAGATATTTCGCACAGTTTTTAGACAAAACTAATTCGGGCAAAGAATTGAAAGCGGCCATCTAGACAGAAAAAATTTTAAAAACTCCACAAACAGATGCCGGGAGAAACTGCTTTGTCACAGGCAGAGAATAATTCGAAATGACAGTGTTTATATCGAGAGACGGACGTGCCCGGCCTAACCTATGATGTCACGTATTCCCACGCATTGTAATAATCTATTTTGGGAAACAACAACAGATTAACTCGTCTGTTTGCCAAGGAGGGATAATTAGCACATTGAATCCCTTCGTGTATCAATATTGCCACAACAAGGATGGCAAGAAATCTACAACAATCCGGAGCTCTGATTTGATATTTCTTTTTCTTCCAAAGATTCTTCGAGTGTTGCAAGGTTCTTAATCACAAATTCCACTGTTGTCCGGCAGAACTTTGGCTTTTGCTCATGTCGCCTTCAGTGGAAAGTACGGAAAAATATTATGGTCAGTATTTGTTTTGCACAAGAGGCACGTACAGAATGAAAACAAAGTAGGTAGTTCAATGTGTTTGCGGTGCCAACAGCATACACGTAGTGTGTTGAATCTCTCTATTTATCTCGCGGTCCGCTAAAGCAGTTTATCCAAAACCGATGGCAGGGTCTTCGTGATGTTTTACTGCTTTTATCTACGGTACCTATGTAAAATGTCGGCAGTCTTTAGTTCATCCCCCACTCTTGGAAACGGGAAACGGAAACGGAAAACGGAGATCAAAACCCCGGATCAAAACTGCTTACATTACGTTTTTAAGGAAAGCTTACCAGTTCAGGGAAAAGTAAACGTTAGAATCGAGTTCGGAGTTGTCCTTCAGTAGCATTCAAAGTGGATTGAGGCCTTAAGCAACTCTTAGTCATTTTATTCCAAGCTTTCATCGATCTTTGGCATCGTCAGGTATTGCAAAGAAACAATTTTACTGTGCGTGGCCAAAAAGCGGTGTAGGCGACACAAATAATTAGAATATATAACCGCCTGGAGGCCCTGCAGTAGAGAGTGTGAAAGGAACGGGGTGGGCTGGAAATCTTGCTCCGTCTGCAGCAGACAGGGAAGACTAGAGGCGCCCTGTAGAGGCCTCATGAGAAACCTGGTCACAAAACAGATGGCAGAAAGTGATACTGAAGAAGAACGAGTTGTACAGATGTGGCGACGGCAAAATCACTCATGAGTAGTAGTGAGAACAAAAGATCCATTGTAAAGCTGTTCACTTTAAAATTATTCATGTCACCTACACCGGATGCCAGTTCTGAGAAAAACCCGCGCGTGGTTCAGAATAGATTTCTGAGTGAATCAGCCATTCCACTTGCACAAATTTATTGTGGCTGAACTACATTTGATTCAGTAACAAAGTGGGAAAGGAACCAGCTTGCGCATGCCCCTTAAATTCCAAACTTCCAGTAACAAATCGAACTTCAGTAAACAAATGCCTCTTAGCCTGGCGTTCTTCGGGATTTAAAAGATCAACGGAAGTCGTAACCAACCTCATGAGTTATAGCAGCAATTCTTGGTTTTCACGTGACGTTAGAAAAAAACTAAAGTTAAAAATTTTAAGTTTTTACCATCACCA
Source organism: Platygyra sinensis (assembly GCA_019787425.1). Classification (NCBI taxonomy): domain Eukaryota; kingdom Metazoa; phylum Cnidaria; class Anthozoa; order Scleractinia; family Merulinidae; genus Platygyra; species Platygyra sinensis. Next base: position 23,734 of record JAHPZR010049732.1, on the reverse strand, counting down.
GGTTAAAGTCATTTTTAAACATATATCTGCTGGCCTGTCTTCAGCTCGGTAGACCGCTTTGTTTTGAAAATAGAAGACGGTTTTTTCGCAATGCGTGACATCGGCATTGTTTCTGGGTAACATGTTACGTGCACGAAAATATCGATTTGCTTTATCTTTTTGAGTTCTGAGTAACCAATATGTTAAGAGAAGTGCCTATGCGACTGTTTTCAAGTATAACAGAGAGAATAAACGTTTTGAGAGAGCCAAAGGAAACTCCAGATGTTTCCACTGGTTTCCGGCCGACATGTTGGAGTCCCTCAGACGGGCTCCAACATGGCGTCTCCATACCAAACACTATAATTTTCAGTGATACCCTTTAACGAATAACTCGAGTTTGGAGAGTCGCACATACCCGAAACTTTGGCACGTTGTTTATTTATTACCCCTCTACGATATTTCAATTTCTTGGCTCAATTTATTGAATGGTAAACGATTTTATTTTTCACTTGCGTGATAAATAAGCTTATTTGTGTGACGTGAAAACCACCAATAGCTCCGTCAGCTGGAAAGGTGAACAAAATCTCGCTCTGTGATTGGCTACCCCAGCGGGCAAGGCCCTTCCCACCCAGTGTACCCACGGTGTCCGCAGGAAATGATGTTCTTAACCTAGCTTGCTCGGTAACGATGGCTGGATATCGGACTCGTTCTTCTTGTGCTTGTTTATTGACCTCGACTACGTTTCGGTCCACAAACTCGCAATAAAGAGTTAATCTAAGGCAATCTTGGCTGCATCGCTGGCTTCATGCTTGGTCTTGCGATCTCTGGGTTTAATGTGGAGATAAACCTGGCTAATGTTTATGCTCCTTGAACTGTTTTAAAAAAACAAATGCGCCCACAAACCATCCCCCCCTCTCCCCTTATCCCTGGGCGGACCAGGGGGGGGGGGGGGAGGTTTAAATCGCAATTTTGAGCTTCTTTGGTTTAATTTTGTCCAGCATTTTTACGATTGTTTCAGTAGGGCGCTGAAGATGAATATCAATTTGTACATCATAAGCTTGCGCGAAGACGTCACTTATTCCGCGTGAAAGGAAATAAATGTCTACACGCGAACCATACGCATCATTAGAGGTCATAAAGTGTTTCTTTCTGATAGACGAAAATTAGCAACGCTGATTACACAGTATACGAGGGATACATTTTCCAATATTTCGGAAAGCACGGCCTTCTTCAGGGTGTTACAGAGAATGACTATAGTTTTAAAAGTTACAAATTTAAAGCTTCTTTTTGGTGCTTAAAATTAAGAAAGCTTACCTTTAGAAGGCTAGAAATATGAATTCTAGAGTTTTATTTAAACAGAAGGTCTACGGAACTTTTTCATATGAAGTTTTTATATCTGATTTTTGTATGCTTTCTACTGACGTAGTTTTGTGAATTTCGTGTTATCAAGCATTAAAGGGCCCCATGATAACTAATACTATTAGAACGGATGGTTTAAATAATTCGTTCTATTATCATTATCATTATTATCCTTCAGAACAATATATCAAGACCTATCAACGAATAAACTGCGTGTGAGAAAACTTCAACATTTCGTATCAAAACTGCTTTCAAAATGTCAGCACAAATAACCACACGCTACATGCATGCTGTGCTCATCTTGTCTCCAGGCTTGCAAAAAGCCTCCTGTCCTGAAGATTTTGAGCGTTTCATTAAGGCCTTAGTTTGCATCTTTCGTCACCGGAGTACTCTCTCACCGCGCCCCGGGACGAATTTTCGTCAAACGAAGTTCAGAGTCTGCTCACAGCAACGACAATCAATATTTGATCTTAACATCACGACAGGAAATAGCAGTGGAGTTCCGCAAGCAGGTCGACTAATATCACTGTGGTTACATAAAAACGATTTAACAATAGCAGCCAACTAATCGCTCTACAATCGAAGATTAACGATAGCTCTGCGGCCCAATATTTCTACAAACCCTTTCTCATATTCTGCTCAATAAGTCTTGAAATTCAAGTGTACAACCTGACTTCATCTCTACATAGCGACTTCGTGAAATGAAATTTGAAGTGCATAGAACCGCAACAATTATTACCAAACTAGCTTGCAAGTAACAAAATAAAATACGTTATTAATTTAATCGATCAAGTCAAGAAACTCAAATTTCATTCTCTCTCACGAAGAACTTAGTGTAAAGTTACAGAACTTTTTCGAAATAGGATTCAAAAATACGGAGTGACCGTAAAAAAAATCGCTCTCGGAGGAAAAATATTTGAAAATAAAAATTTAGCAGACACGATTTTGTTTCTTTGTCAGCCAAAGTAGCTACTGTTCAAATTTATAAGGAAAGGAGTAAATTGTCTTTGACTTGTAGCCTCCCATGGGATCCAAAGCATGATTCAAACACCGTATTGATAGCTCGCGAAAAATTCGACAGCTCACTTTAAGTCTAAACTCCTCTATGTGATAGCATAAATCTGATATAGGAGTTAAGGTATCAACAGTTTAAATCGGAAGCGCTACATCGCTTGGACGCGAGACACCTGTAAGCGTGCTCTCTAAAGGTATACGATAACCTTAACTGTCTAACATCAAAGTAAGTTGACGGTAAAATAGTAGCAGAATATAGTTTATTTATGTCCGTAGACGACATGAAATCCGGGCGCTATTTTAAAATGATTAAGAAACTTTGCAGTATTTTCATTTTATGCTACCTTCCTCATTTCTACTAATGGGATTGTCAATAAATCGGTGAGAGGTCGTTGTCGTTAACCGGTCAGATAATTGCTCAACATCTAACATTTCTTTGTTTGTTGAACAAGAGCGCAAATACCTACACTTGGTTAACTCTGTCCAGTCTTCAATAGGACAAGTATCGGTGGAAAACTCTTTTGCATTCACCTGCCAACGCTTCAGGTGCGTGTCACTGTGTTTCTTTGAATACTTTTCCATTTTTCCTTGTGCAGCATGTATATCAGGAAGAGTTATCCCAGAATGACTACGTCTAAAAGACGACAACTTTTCCTTGCTTGAAGAAGGGTTTGATTCTTTCTCAGGCAAAGAAACCGAAGACTTTTGTCTTTCGAAAATTCTGGACCGCCGTTGCAGAATGACTTCTTTTTTCTTGCGAAATAACCTTTCTTCGGACATCCTTTCTGACTGCAGCTGTCTGGCCTCTTTCTCTAATATCGCCGCATCAACTGCATTTCGAACAAGTAAACTTCTCGCGTTTCTCTTCGATAACAATATCGGCGACGGCTCTTCGTTCCTTGATTTCATGTTCGAGGCCAGGTGCTCTTTATGGAGACAAGAAACGTTTACAACGTTCCTTCAGAAGATCATTCTTACAAAGGCATTCATTGACGCAAGTGCCTTGTGGTTTGTTAGAAACACGAACAATGATGTATAGCTAGAAAGTAATAGCTTCAGGCTATAATCAAATAATGTTAAGTGACGTCACATTTAATGCAAGTGCCGACATCCCGTTATTACCTGAAAATTATTGCCCGAGGATAGCCGGCTTTCAAGACCAGAAGTCATAAATAACATAAACGACAGCGTGTACCGTGGGAACTATCTCTGCATATAGCTCATCCATGTCTAGGCCTTCAAAACATTCCTTCCAATTATTCTTAAATGCCCATTCACACCAAAGCTTAACATAAGCCGTTTAGTTAAACACGGTTTAAAATTGTTTTCTTTATAAAAGCTGCATACTGATGCCTTTTTTACTTTGAATTCAGCACAAATTAAAAAACATGTTTAAGTTCATCTAAATCCTGCATAAAAGCCTGAGTTGCAGTTTTTCTTTAATAGCTTTCATTTTTGTAAACCTGGTTCAGTTAATTAAACATGTTTAGTTGGTGTGAATGGGGTATTAGTCTTCTCAGTCGATTTCAGAAGGTTTCTATTTGACAGTGTAGTCTTGAGTCTGGTGTCTCGTGTTTGAAGTTTCTTTAAACAAAAACGCCGGGTTTCAATTACTCTGGCATGGAAGAAGGATTCAATAGCCAAGTTCCATTTTGCGGCTGTTCGACAACGAGTTCTCGTGCAAAACTTTTCTTATGAAAATGAGTTTGATTTCCATGAAAATGAACTTACAGATGAAACGCAATTTCACAAGAATTGTTTCGCATGAAGACTCATTTTGACACAAAAGCAGAGAGCAACTTGGAAATGGCTAATTGGTCTAGCGTCATTCGTTTTGCCGTCACAACTAGTTAAGTGACTTCATTTTAATCCAAAACACAACCACCAAGGTTGTTACCCACTCAACAAGAAAATAACACAAACGTGTGATGTAATTAGTGATGTAATTACCAGTGCCTTGTTCTTCACTCAAATGTAGTTCTCTGACCCCGAAATTAAAGGGGCATTGTCACGCTATTTGGCAACTTTATAGAAACCTAGAAGGCGTCTTCGCATTAACTGAATTTCAAAACTAATGATCTAGTTTCGTTATTAAAGACTATTTCGTTGTGGCTTTACAGAACCATTTTGTCTACGATTAAGGCCTCAGAGTAATGATTTAAGCACAGAATTGACCTAAAACAGCAAAATCCTCGTGACACTGCTCCTTTAACGAACGCGAGATATTTCTCGAAACGGTCACTGTTGTTGGTGTTGCAAGGATTCACCGAGCGTGACATTTTAAAAATGTTACACCACAAATGAAACGAAACAAATGAAAAGAAAATACCGCGAAATATGTATTAAGCGGACACCATTGGGACACTCAGTAGTGTCCGCTTAATACATAGAGTTCGCGCTTAACAGGTTCTAATAAATTGTGCGATAAAAGTTAATTATTAACTCCGTTGTAACTTACATACATACATACATACTTTATTGAAGCTCCCTAAGTGGGTTTTTCAGCTCAATACAATTAAAACTTACAAATTTAAATTTAAATTAATTAATAATATAAGTACAATAATATTAAAATTACAAAAAATATATCAAGAATATCAACATAACAAAACATTTGCAAAATGACGCCTAAAATTCTTGGGGCAATGTAAGATAGCAGTGTCCAGTCTGTCCATGCATTAAACTGAACAATACCAAAGTCGTCGGTGCCAAGCTTTAAAAAGCAAAAAGCGACATCTGTAAAAATGTAAGCAAAAAAAAAAAAGGGGGCACTAGCAAGATTACGAAATCTAATTTCAAGAAAGACTAAAATTCAACTTTATCTAACAGCAATTCTTCCTCATCTGACGTATTGCCAAGCTGTATGGCATTTTTGTAAGCAATCTGAGAGGAGAAAATTGGAGAGACTGCAAGAACGCACTTTAAGAATAATTTACAACTGCGGGACAGATACTTATGATGAACTTCTACGACGTGCATAGGTGCCCCCTTTCTACAATAGAAGGCTTCAAGAGATTGTGATTTTAACGTACAAAGTTAGAAATGGCTTGGCCCCCGAATACATAGGTGAACTATTCAATTTTGATATACCTCGCTATTCAACAGTAAGATACGGAAAACACTATTAGATATCTGGGCCCATATCTTTGGTCCAGATAATCCCCAAGTGATCGACAGCAACCTTCGCTGGACAGTTTTAGACGGAACATTAGAAAGAAAGACATGACTTCTCTTATCGAGGGCACATTCAGCAACTGTGCTTTATGCGTACATTAAATATCAGATTTTCTTTGAAATAAGAGACATTTAAATATGTAAAATAATTTTATATGAATCTTCTTTCTTTTAATAAAAGATGGTAAATTTTTTAATTAGTTTTTTTTAATACTCGTGGTGTTCCTATTTTAATTTATATTTTGTAGTTGGAATGTTCTTTTAGTGTCCACAATTAGCTTATATTAAGCTAAATACTCCGACACTCAAATAAAGATTCATTCATTCATTCATTCATTCCCTAAAAGTGTGCAGGTTTTGTTCAGCAAAATGGCTATTTCTGGTGTCCGCGTCCTTTTAACAGAAGTGTCCACTGAAAGCAATTTTATTTAACATTATATACGGGAAGAAAATTAAGGGACTTAACCTGGTGTCCGCTTAATATAGGTTTCACTGTAAACAATATAGGTATTCGTCTTCTCGGTATTGCATTGGAACTACAATGGTGTACAAAAGTCCATGGAGTGGTCTGTTGAGCTGCGGCCTTGTATCCAAACTGGAGACATCAAGACATCGTGTACAGGAAATAGCACTGGAGGTCCGCTTAACAATACAAGCCTACAAATCGCTCCACAGTCGAAGATTAATGACCGTCACTGTTATAAACTTTGCTCTGCCCGATATTTCTACAAAGCCCTTTGTCCTTATGTCCTCAATGAGTATGAAGTGACTTCTCATCTCAGCATAGAAACTTCCCGAAACTCGTTAAAATTAAACCGTACACCATCAGTACAAAACTAGCTTGAAAATGATTTTAAAAAATGGTTTGTTACAAACACAATCACTGTAGATAGCTAGAAAACAACAACTTGAGGCTATCGAAACGACTTCCGTTAGGTGACGTCACATTTAATGCAAGTGCCGACATCCCCTTATTATCTGAATATTATTGCCTGAGGATGACTGGCTTTCAAGACAATAAGTTATAGATAACATAAAAGACACGGTGTATCTTAAGAACTCTGGATAAAGTTCTTCCTTTCTGGACTTTCAAAAATTCCTCCTAATTTATTTCCTTCAGTCGGTTTCAGAAGGGTTCTACTTATCAATGTAGCCTTGCGCTGTTGTCTCGTTTGAAGGTTCTTTACACAAAACATCTTTAGTCTCGACAGGCTGTTTGCCGGGTCACATTTACTCTGTCATGGAAGAAAGATTTCAGTTGGCCATTTCCGAGTCACCTTGTTACGCTCTCTCACAACGAGTCCTTATGCAAAACTCTTCTTATGAAAATGAGTTTGATTTCCATGAAAATGAACTTACAGATGAAACGCAATTTAATAACTTTTTTCTCGTACGTCAGAAGCAGTCAATTCATTTAATTCTAACGTAAAAAAGATGCGATCAATCATCCTCCAAAGTGAGTATTGGACGGAATTTTAAATGTAGAAATGACATCAACTCGGAAAAAAAGAATCCTATTTTATATGGAATTCGAACCCACCACCATGAAATTGAGTGTATGCACATGACGTCATAGCAGACATTTTTGGTGTTCCAAAGCAATGAAACGGCGGCTATGTTGGAGTATTAAACCAATGCTATAGGAGTTCAACCATTTTTTTTATGTAAACACTATTTTGTTGCAATAAACTTGCGAGGCTGCTGGACGCGTGACGCTGCTGGACACGCTCTATAACAATTGCGCCGCATTATCGTCTTTTCAAATAAGGGGAAGGAAAAGGCGTAGGTTCCTCAGGCACTTATTAATTAGAATGTGTCTGACGACAAGCACGGGCAAGAGAGGCATAGTATAAAATCTGGACTGGACCCTGGACTCTGGACTCTGGACTCTGGATTCCGGACAATAAAAAATGGAAAAAAAAAATAGACAAGGCATATATACACAGTAATATATGACTAAAGAGGAAAGAGACTGCAACTGAGCATGTTGCCATAGCAACGTCAAAATTTGGCATATTTCTTGAGGTGTTCCACGCTTTAATTATAAGACATTTAAGGTCGTCTCTTTAATATTGATAGAGTTCAATGTATGTACATTTTTTCTTCCGTGGTTTAGCTGTTTTATTCATGAGAAAGGGTCAATTTTGAAAATACATCCGGTACTTTCCATTACGAAACTTCTATCTAGGAATGTGATAAGGCTACAAGACCATATTATCCAATTTCCGCTCTCTTATCCGACAAGTGAGGCTACATTCAATTTCGAGGTCGTTCAAGAGAGGTAGTTTCATACAAGAGGTTTCAAATATATTGCACAACGAACTTCTCTAATATTATCCGTAACCGCGTAGTACGTGTCCGTTTAACCACTTTCTTTTCGCCGCTTTTCGTTGGGCACACATCCCTATGAGTTATGGATTCATGGGGAACCGCCAGAAAATCTCCGGAGCCCAGCTCCTTCGGGACATGTTATTCTGGCTATGCATGTACTGAGAGATTGGTATCAAGTAGTCGATTTTAATTCTCTTTTTATCACGCGGCATACTAGCCAATCACCTAATTATCACGCGGTTCCGTTCCTATTGTACAACATCCACTGATATAAGTAGCTACTGCTAAAACGTGTCTTCACTTTCGCTTATCCGCTGCGCGTCTCCCCTGAGTCATGGATTCTTCTAAAAACGACAACAGCCAACTGAGCACCAGCGGAACAATTCGTTCTGGTTTGCCAAATACTGATTTAATGTTGCTTCAAGATTTGGATGAGGATGAGGCCATGCGCTATGCACTGGAGGAGTCTCTGCTTGATTGTCACCAGGTAAAGTAGTTTCCAATGATATGCTTTACGTGGTGATGGGAGGCAACACAGTATGGCCTTGCTTCAGTACGTGTTCGATGGTGCTGAGAAAGAAGTCAAGGTGAAACCACACGGAAACGCAAAAAACCAGAAGCCGTATTATCGCACGTCTGAGTTAACGAAGGGCCGCCTGGAGGAACTCGCCAAAAAACATACACCAAAGGAAGCTTTCCATAAGAGCCTTGAAGAAAGTGGTGGCATCCTGAATTTAACATCTGCGGGTGGTCATGCACATAATGTCAGACAGTTAACCAACATAAAGCAGAGGAATCAAGCAAGTCTTGGCGACGATTTTGTGGAGCTGTTGCAAATGCTCAAAGAAGATGCCAGAAATCCAGAAACTGCTTTTCTGAGGAAAGTTGACAACTCTTCCGACCCTTGTGTAGTCCTAGCCTCCAACCAACAACTGCAAGATGTTGAACGGTTTTGCACCAATCCAGCCAAATTTGCCGTTCTTGGTGTAGATGCTACATTCAATTTCGGGAAGTTTTATGTAACCTTGACGACGTACCGGCACCTGCTGCTTCGGACCAAAGAAAATTGCCACCCGGTTAGAATCGGCCCCACACTACTCCACCACAGAAAGGAGGCAGCCAGTTACTACGAGCTTGCGTCCACCATGGTGAAGCTTCACGCCCCCACTCAAAACGTTCTCGTATATGGCACCGACGGAGAGAAGGCTCTTTCCGAGGGCTTTGGTAGACCTCTGCCATTTGCGTTACATCTTATGTGCGACATTCACATGAAGGACAACATCGACAGCAACTTAACGGAGCTTGGGATCCGAGCACCCGTTGCAGAAGAATATCGAGCCGATATCTTCGGGAAAAACGTCGGTAGCAATCGCCGACCTGGCCTGATTGATGCCTCCAATCCGGCCGAGTTTGACACCAAAATGGAGTCTGAGTGAAGAATGGAAAAAGAGACACCCTCAAGGGGAACGTTTCCTGACGTACTTCAATAAGTACAAAGCAGAGGAGATTAAGAACACCATGACGGCCGAAGTTCGTTCTATAGCTGGTCTTGGCTTTCCACCTGGTGTTTACGACCAGAATGGAAACGAATGTATGAATTCCGTTCTCCAAAAGGAGAAAGATAAGACGGGAAAGAAGCGATTATCTCTGCCGCAATGCGTTAGACTTATTCAAACAACAGTTAACAGGCAGCGGACGGAGGAACAGCTAGCACTGATTGGAATCGGTGATTTGGAGCTTGATCCTTTGTACGTTGACCTCGCCGTGGACGAGAAAACGTTTTACCAGAAAACAAAGCAACAGAAGTAGGCGGTGTTAAAGAAGTTTAATAAGCAACAAGTCAGAGCCGAAGATATGACATCAGCCTCTACGAATTATGACGTCTCTTCCACTGTACATCCATTATACATGTCTCCCCAGGAAAGCGGCATCATTCGTGTACCCTTGACAATGCTTAATGCAATGTTCCAGAAAGCAGGGTTACTTATATCTCGTGGACAGCAAGCCATAGTAGCAGCACCAGGAGCGAATGCCAATCCTCGACGCTTTGTCGAAAATGAATCAGCGCCTACCTCGCCCTACATAGTAACATCAAAATCTTCGAAACGTGGGGCACTTTACTATGAGTGTTCTGAAAATTGCATTTCTTTTGCGGCATATGGCCTATGCTCGCATGTCTTGGCCATAGCGGAGTTGGATAAGAAACCAGAAGACTTCATATTATGGTACAAGAAACTAAAGCAGAGTCCAGCGAATGTCACGGCACTAGCAGAAATGGACTTGCCTTCAAGTCGGGGCACCAAGAGAACAAAAGCGGCGCAAATTCGAAAGGGGGGCAAAAATACCAACAAACATCCAAGGCAGGTGATTGAAAACTACCTCGAACCGGGAAGTGAGACACCTGCCGCGCCCATTGCCACAGGCGATGCAACAACTTCTTGTGCCGTGATTAATGCGATAACGCCTCAGGTACAAGCAGTGGCAACCCATTGGCCAACTCAAACACAGCCAGCGGTAAGTTTCAACTGTGCGCAATTGGTCACTGATTATGTTTATATAATGAATCTTTGAAGTTCCCGCGATGAAAAGAGTACAAGGATAACTCGAGCGAGGCACCAAGAGTTTAACTAACACCATCAGCTAAACGCAGAAGACCACATTAAGTTAACTTCATTTTCCGGGGGAACGCTATATATGTCGCATTTTTTCGGTCCCAAAGACGCAAAATTCATTTTTTTTTGGCGCATTTCCCGTGATGACTTGAATCTAGCCTTAGCTTTAACGAAATACAGCCAAATGTACGAGTGCTAGCGCTAAATTGCGTGACGTCACGCTCTCTTGCAATTGAAAAGTCTTTTGAGGAAGGTTTCCTCGAAAAGTGCGTCATCAAATGCGTCTGCCACTGATGGAACAGCGTTGCCATCCCCCCCAAAAATGCAAGAGGGTGCCTTCCAACTTGGCCTACTAAAATTCTGCCATTCTTCGGTGAACAAATGCTACGGTTGTGGCCACTTGTTAAAGATGTAAGGAGGAGATGGTCAATGGCACATACCACCAGCCCCAAATGACCTCGTTATTATTACAGCCACGAGGAGGTCCTATTGGCAGAACGGAGAACAAAAGCGTGGTCACCTGGGAAACGTGTACTTTCATTGCCGAGTTGAATGCGTGCGGGCTATGCAAGCAGCCTTTCTGCCTTTTCTGGTGATCATCCCCAGTGGTCTTCGACCGCACTTGTTACAACCACATCGCCAGCACCTCGCACAGGAATTACAAATGCTGGTATAGTTAGGACTACCCCACCAGTTGTAATTAATAAAGAGATGGTTTGAAATGTAGATCCTTGTGGGATTGATGCACAGCTTAGTCAGTACATTAAAATTTACCTTTCCCATTGATACTAAAATTGACTTTTTCCTGATGTAGAAAATCAGTTCATTGATGATTTTTAGTAACATTTTCAAAAGGAATAGATCTTGTATAAAGTTTCAGAGTACGGGGAAACGTTTCTCTAACTCACAGGTTCAGGATATCCGTGCGTTTTATATCGTTTACCTTGAAACTGAGCTGAACTCCTTATGTTGTATAGGTGATGGAATTGTTGTGCTTTTTTCTGAAGTGGTACATACAGTGCCGTTGTTATGGTTCTCATCTTTACACACCATTTTACATATCGTTGACCTGACACTCAAAGTGTGCGTACTATGGTGTTATTGTATTGGCATAGGCTTTTGTAGGTTATTGTTAGGTTTTTATTTTAGAAGAGATGTGTTTATAATGTCTTAAAAATTTATGCTGAAACAAATATTTTCATATGAACGGTTAACTTGATAGAATATATATCAAACTTGTAAAGCGTGATCAAACTTCTTATATGAGCTTGTATTGGGTACATGGCACACTTTGTACATATCTTGTCAAGATCCGTACGAAAGCATCACGAAAATTGACAAAACTCAAATTGATGCCAAGAAACATGAGGCCTTCTCTGATCATGACGACGCCGGAAGATAAAAGCCATGTACTGCTGTAATCAAGCAGCCGGGTCTGGCGTCATAATTTAGAACGCAAGTGAGCAACATGTTCACGGAATATTTAAATTTTTTTTGTCCTTCGACAGCCAATACTTGGAGGGTTAAAAGCACATTTTGCAATAGCACCTGGAAAGAAATGCACCTAAACAAACCATAAACATATGGCAAACCGAGGGATGTGACATGCAGATAACAGCGGAAATCGTGACCTCTAACAAATTTGGTATAGCACAGTGCCCCACTCTACTGATAGCACAGCATTAAGCGACCGTCAGGAACACATGTGAAGTAAAAAAAAGTAGAAATACTTAAAATCAAAAGAGAACGACACATGCACAAAGGATTCCTCCCACCCCGCGCGGTTACGGATAATATCAGAGAGGTTCGCTGTGCAATGAGAACGGGACCTCGTGATAGTTAAGTGATTGGCTTGCATGCCGCCTGATGACAAGATAAATAAATCCACAACCAGGTACATGTTCTCTCAGTAACACTTGTGCTTGGTTTACGAGATTGGCGGTTGTATTCTATTTCGGCAGAATCCAAGGATATGTATTGCAAACGAACAGCGGAGAAACGAAAGTAAAGACGCGCTTCGCGTGGGACATGCTTATCGACCTAAAACTTGTATGTACAAACCATATGTTCTTATAGACTGCGAGCAGTCTCTTTCTTGTCCTAGCCCGCTAGAAATTACTGAGTTCAGACTTCTTTTCCTGGCGCGCTAGAAATTACTGGAACATGCGATCGATCCCCATTCCCTCCTCGTTTCTTTCCCTAGTTTGCATAATATATTTTGAGTTCCGCACGCCGAGGATTTCAGGAACAAAAACCGACTACTTGTAGTCTAATGTTCTTATTATGAGTCAGCGCAAATTTGTGCGGTACTGGATAAAGTGAAAACCAAAACATTACAACCCGTACCAAAGATTCAACTAGTGTTAAGAGCGTTAACGCTCTTGCAAAATCTGCACTTATAACACAAGCTGGGTCTATGTCTGTTGGCTTGTGCCAGGAGAACTAACTCGTGATACGATCACCTGAAAAAAAATTGCTCGAACCCAAGCTTTCAACCAAGACTACTAGTTCGCCGCAGATACTAGACCACGTGACAGGCGCTCGACTCGCGAAGACAAACAAATTAAGAAATAAATAAATCAGGTGATACCATAATGTGACTTTACACTTCGTGTAAGCCACACAAAAATGAAAAGTCAAATGCAAGGATTCATTTTACAGAGCTATGTCCAAAATTAATTGATGAAGATAAACCATACTTAATGTTGAAAATTTAACTCAGTAAACGTAACTAAAGCTCTATCAAATGCAAACACACTCACAACTTTGAAGCAACTTATGAAAAAGGTCTGTCTTGCTTGAACAGCTTAGGGATCTCTTTGTCCTCTATGTTATTTCGTTGTACATTTGAACATTTATTTCTCCTCTTAGCATATAAAACATATTAATATTAATGTTTCAATAAAAGTATATTTCTAAGGAGAAGGCAGACACGTGGGTTAACTAATATTGTGCATCATACTACAATTGCTATTAATATATGAGAAGAGTTAATTTGTGCATACTATCTGTAATGAAAGATACACTAATGTTCGTTTTGTATTGTATTGCTGTTGCTGTCAGGCCCACTGCCCTTCACAAAAATTTACAATGAAACTAAAAGTGGACTGGCCAGTACATTTACAGTAAACTGCCCCTTTTGTGGAAAGAGCAACACAGTGTTAACATCCAAAACACACAGATGTGGCAGCAGAGGACCAAATGCCTTTGACGTTAACAGTAGAGCAGCCCTTGCCACCGTAAATGCTGGAATTGGCCACACCGATCTTAGCACTATAACAGCAGCACTTAATATTCCATCAATGAATCATGTTACATATAAGGCCAGGGAAAGGGAAGTTGGAAATGCTATTGAAAAGGTTGCTGCGAAGAGCTTTTTAAAGGCCATACTAGCTGAAAAAGAAAATGCTCTACAAGGTACTCGAGGGTAGCCCTAAAGCTAAACCCATTGACGCCTGTGCCGCCCGTAACCGCCCGTGCGAAAAACTCCTCCATTTCCCTGTGCCGCCCGTAACCGCCCGAAAAAATGCACGTGGAGACAATTGACTTTCCTACCCTCCCTGAAGTTTCTTTGGTTCTGCTTTTGTTCTATTGTTCTTGAGGACAAATAAACCAATCAGAATGGACTTTCTGAGCATATTTTTAGAGGACTTTAGGGGTCGTAGAGAGGTGGTTTTCTTCTTAAAATCGTGCGCTCGAAAAGTGCAGGTAATCATGGCGCGTTGCGGGCCAAATCTTAAAACTTCCAAGGTCTTGTTTTCATTCCTAACACAGAGAAATTACTGCTTTGGGTTTTAAAATAGAAAGAAAAATTACAAATCAATCTTTAGGTGGCCTTAGAATGGAAAATCAAGGAGTACAAAGTCCTCAAACCTTTCTGGTGAAGACGATTTTCTTCCTGCAATCGCCGTGAAAACATGAAGATCGGAGCCCTTTCAAGTAAGTTTTGACGACAGATCGCAAATTTAAAGCAGCTTTTCGGATATGAGAAACAAAAATGGTAATGTACATTATTACTTCGAAGTTGAATTCAACTTTCAGAAGGATTGGTAAAGCAACAGGCGCTAAAATGACAGCAAAAGCCGTCGCTAAAACCCCAGCTCTCACTTTAGCGTGAATAAATTAATTTGAACATGTGTTCATGCAGGAAAGCACGTCTGCGAAATTTGGAAAAATTTTTAGCTTTTAAATAGGTTTCTTCGCCTCAGCTTGAATGAAAATATATTGTTATTGAACTTCCTTTCGCATTTCTTTCATTTGGTCCCCTGTATCTGCGAATTTAGGTTTTAAAACCGAAGAGCAACTTCCACGCTGGATTTCTGCATATTTAATTTACGGCGACCACGAGGCAGTTTGTTTATTTTCTTTAATCGCTTTGTTCAAATATTTTTGGAGTCTTATTCAGCCACTTCAAAACAAATGAGTAAAGAAAAAGATGGGCACTAATTTAACACGGTTGAAATATGAGTGATCTCTAAATAATTGGCTTGTTTTTTTCGTCTTTTTTATCTACAACTTCCATCTCTCTTCGATCGAAAATATATGGATCGAATTTCTTCGTGCGGCGAAAAAATTATTCGATTTCTTGTTTTCAGATTGATTTTTTGATGAGTTTTTCGCTTTTATTTTCTGTTGTTTTCTCAGATGTCAACCCAAATAGTACAAGAAAGGAAATTCTGTTGTATTTGGTTTCGTTTTGTCCTCTAAAGTCAAAAGTTAATTCCTTTTTCCATATTCAATTTTCTCGGCTTTTGTTGGACGTTTTGTCGCGCGGTAAAGAAATGATATAATTTCTTGCTTTCTTATCAGTTTTACACAACAAGTTGAGGTCTTTTTGCTAATCTTTTTTGATATTTTGGCCCTTCATTTATTCGACTTTGAATAAACGACATCTTGAAACCTGATCTTGTGTCTGTGTTTACTGCGCATATGGTTTATTTTTGTGCTTACGCTCGCTCTGAAATATTCCAAAAAAACGCCAGGGAATCAGGGGTGGGTCGCGGGCAATTTCATTCAGGCATCAAGGGTTAAGTAACAGTAACTGTTTTCAACAGGGTCCCTTACAAATAAAAAAAAAAACAGCTGTAAAATACCACATTCATTTATCACAGTATAAAACCTAGAATGTAACCAAACTTTAAGACCAAATAATTATATTTTTTGTGCCTTTCTTAATGGGTTATTCTTCAATGCACTGCAAGCCTCTATGGATAGCTTCTCTCACCCCCTCCCAAACAGCACCCTTTACTGGTTACAAAATGACTAAAACTAGTGGTAACCACAGGTTCTGGTTACAAAACAACTAAAATTAAATGAATATTGCCAAGTCTGTTGGAACTGTCTATCTAAAATCAATCGATCGTACTATTTGCATAAATAAACTTTCATGATTCCAGCAAGGTCTAGACAAACCACAATACAGTGCAATGTGATTTCCCACTATGCGAGGGTTGTCATTAAGGTCCAGGGACTGGGTATTATACCCAGATATTTTGAGATCCCCAGCTACTTTGAAAGAAAAACCAGCATATCGACTAAAGCAACAGCTTGAGCCACAACAGCTGGAACTGGACCCTGACCACTTTTTGCAAATTCCTTGGCAACTTGGTGAGAGCCTTAAGAGGCTGTCTCTCTAAAAACCGACCACTGATTTTACTTCGAAAATTCGATTTTTCTCATAAGCTGGGATTTGAAAGCCCTTACCTAGTTAATCACTAAAATGAGTTTCATTTGATTAAAAATTGTAATTGAATTTTCCTAGGCTTAGT
This sequence comes from Platygyra sinensis, assembly GCA_019787425.1. Classification (NCBI taxonomy): domain Eukaryota; kingdom Metazoa; phylum Cnidaria; class Anthozoa; order Scleractinia; family Merulinidae; genus Platygyra; species Platygyra sinensis. Next base: position 7,497 of record JAHPZR010049732.1, on the reverse strand, counting down.
TAAAGTTCGGTCCGCTGGACTGAAGTTGCATGCCTGCCGAAACTGGAAAAATAGCACATATTGCCGTCGCTCTAAAAAAATTAATATTCGCTCAAAAGTCCCAATTCTTTTTTTAAACTATAGACATATCACAGCAGTTTGTTTAGCCATGTTGCAATTATAATTCAATGTTGTTCCTTCAACGGCTGAAAGCAGATTTTCTACCCGTTAAATCGAGTTTTGAACCATACACGAAAATAGCGCTACTTTGAAGGCGCGTTTTAAAAATGTGGCACCTGTTTGAAACCGCTGAACTACATGAATAGAAAGTATAAATGACACTTAATTCAAAACAATAATATAATTTGTCTGCCCACTATGTTTTCAAAACTAACGACCGCTTAAAGTTCGGGAAATTTTGAAAATACTTCAGTGAGTAATTGCATACTCGCCTTCGTGAAGTGCTCCTATAAATTCACCTAAATCTCTTACCTGGCTTTAAGATTAAAGTTTTGGTCCTTTGTAGCAATCCTTGAATCCTAGGTAGCATTAAAACTGCCAGCTTTTCCTTCCAGCAGTAGGTTTGTATACAAGGTACATTTATACGTTCCTGATCTGTGTCGAGCGTGACAGTCACATACTTCCGTGTTCTTTGTATTGCTGACCATTGTTTTCCTCGAAGTCGGTTTAATCATGTAGAGTCCTCTTAAAAGGTTTGTAGAAGCACTCTTTTGAACAACTTTCAGCACACATACAAGTATGAACAGTAAACGGTGATCAGGGGATCCACAGAAGGATTCATAAATGTCACGGCCATTTTGTGTTTACAACGGGTGTTTTCGTTCTCAATCTTCGCGTGAGTATCACAACCTGATTCCCGTGATACAGATTGGGAACTAATTTAGGGTGCCTTTCTTTAAGAAAATCCAAGATCCGAAAGAATCCGAAAATGCATTTTGCGTTTCTTTACTAAACAGATCAGTCCTATATCTCTAGGATCATGGTGTGTCAAAGGAACTGAAGTATCCACTCTGGAGGGTAGTACAGCGGGGTCTCTGTCACGGTTAACGAACGGAAAAAATAGAGGATCACGGATCACTAATATAAATATGTCTTTTTTCCGAAACACGGAAATAAGCACGTAAGATACTCTTGATAATAACCTATCTAGAAAGAGTGTTTGAAGAAAGCAAATTACTGAAAGGCTTAATCAAGGCTCCATATTGCAAATCGCATACCTAAGTCACCCTCGACAGACGACTCTAACCATTCGACTCAAATATAGTGGTAAAATCAGGAGTATGGGTTTGTACTCCAAGGTCCTCACGAGTCACGCAAAACCTTCAAGTCACAAATCACGAAGAAAAATTTCCTAAATTCACGTTTCAAGGAAAATTAAATCAGCTAACCACTCATCACGAGAATACCCCCGTGCGACCCTCACTCCGGGAGTGGATTCTTCGGTTCTTTTGACGCACCATGATCCGAGAGATATACGATTGATCTGTTTGGTAAAGAAACGCAAAATTCATTTTCGGATTCTTTCGGATTCCCGATTTTTATTGACCATGAAGTTCTGACCCAGATTCTATTAAAGAAAGGCACCCTAAATTAGTTCCCAATCTGTATCACGGGAATCAGGATGTGATGCTCACGCGAAGATTGGGAACAAAAACACCCGTTGTAAACACAAAATGGCCGTGACATTTATGAATCCTTCTGTTGATCCCCTGATCACCGTTGAGTTTTCATACTTGTATGTGTGCCGAGAGTTGTCCAAAAGAGTGCTTCTACAAACCTTTTAAGAGGACTCTACATGATTAAACCGACTTCGAGGAAAACAATGGTCAGCAATACAAAGAACACGGAAGTATGTGACTGTCACGCTCGACACAGATCAGGAACGTATAAATGTACCTTGTATACAAACCTACTGCTGGAAGGAAAAGCTGGCAGTTTTAATGCTACCTAGGATTCAAGGATTGCTACAAAGGACCAAAACTTTAATCTTAAAGCCAGGTAAGAGATTTAGGTGAATTTATAGGAGCACTTCACGAAGGCGAGTATGCAGTTACTCACTGAAGTATTTTCAAAATTTCCCGAACTTTAAGCGGTCGTTAGTTTTGAAAACATAGTGGGCAGACAAATTATATTATTGTTTTGAATTAAGTGTTATTTATACTTTCTATTCATGTAGTTCAGCGGTTTCAAACAGGTGCCACATTTTTAAAACGCGCCTTCAAAGTAGCGCTATTTTCGTGTATGGTTCAAAACTCGATTTAACGGGTAGAAAATCTGCTTTCAGCCGTTGAAGGAACAACATTGAATTATAATTGCAACATGGCTAAACAAACTGTTGTGATATATCTATAGTTAAAAAAAAGAATTGGGACTTTTGAGCGAATATTAATTTTTTTAGAGCGACGGCAATATGTGCTATTTTTCCAGTTTCGGCAGGCATGCAACTTGGGTCCAGCGGACCGAACTTTAACTAAGCCTAGGAAAATTCAATTACAATTTTTAATCAAATGAAACTCATTTTAGTGATTAACTAGGTAAGGGCTTTAAAATCCCAGCTTATGAGAAAAATCGAATTTTCGAAGTAAAATCAGTGGTCGGTTTTTAGAGAGACAGCCTCTTAAATAGGCTAGTTTCGAATTGTGCAGCAACAAAAGAACAGAGTCGAGGTTCAGGGGAATAATTAGCATTTTGTATTGTTCAAAACAAAAGAAAATGCAAATTACTCCCCTGAACCTCGACTCTGTTCTTTTGTTGCTGCACAATTCGAAACTAGCCTATTGACATGTATGTTTACTTTCACTTCAATTCATATTGCACTACAGTGTCCTTTGTAGACCTTCTCACTCCCTCCATGGGGGCTTTTGCAGGTCAGATATAAATGAAAGGAAAGAAGCAAATATACTAAATTATAAGCAAAGAATGTATAAGGTATGTGAGTCTAAAACTCAAAAATGTAAAAAAAAAAACTATTAAAACTATTAAATCAATTTGATTTTCTAGCTGGAGAAGTTGCTGACAGCAATGGCCTCATTGGAATACCTGTTTCATATGACATGGCTTGGCAAAGGAGAAATGGAGGTCACAACTCCAACACTGGTCACGGGGCAGTGATGGGTGCCCATACAGGCCAGGTTTTAGACTACTGAGTAAGATCTAAAACATGCAGAACCTGTGCCACTGGCAAAAAGAAAAATCATGACTGCCGGAAGAACCACACAGGATCTCCTAAAAGCATGGAGCCTGATGTTGCTCAGCGTTGATCTTTTTCAGCATGCGATTAAAAATGGTGTAAAGTACAGCATCTACACTGGTGATGATGATGCCACAACACAGGCTCATATCAGAGATAAAGTTCCTTACAAAGTGGAGAAGCATTCTGATACAGTGCATACAAAAAGATCTCTTGTCTCAAAGCTTTATTCACTGAGATCAAGTCAAAAGTTTCCTGGCTGCTCCACACTCTCTGTCAACGTAATTGGGTATTTAGGAAAATGCCTCATGCCTTTGGGAAGCACCAAAATTGCAATGATATGTGGTGTCACTACAAGCGGAATCCGGAAAACTACAAACACAATGAGCTACCTTTTGGAAATGACTTACATGGCGATGAACTTGAAAGAGCACTTACAACAATTTTTAACGAGTATTCAACAGATGTCGTCGTAAAGAAACTCGCTCCGGCTGCCAATTCACAAAGAAATGAAAGCTTAAATAATTCTGTTGGATCGAAAAACCCAAAAATTAGATTTTATGGAGGTAGCGAGAGTAACAGTTTTCGAATTGCTTGTGGCATAAGCCAGAAAAACGAGGGGCAAAATTATGTGTGCCAAACTTTGGAAAACATAGACATTGTACCAGGAGTACACTGCAAAAAGTACTGTGAAGCAACTGACCAAAAAACAATCAAGGAAAAAATAAGGAAATCTTCAATCAGTTCCAAAAAACGACGGTCTCAATTGAAAAACAAAAATTTGAGCTCCAACGCAAAGAAGGAAGAAAAAGAAGGTACCACCTATCAGACTGGAATTGGACTCAACTTAGACCGCATAGCAACGGTCTTTTGGCAGAATTATCAACATTAATAAGAAGTCTAACAACGAGCCAGTTAACAGAGTACAAGAAATTGGTTCCTCCCTTTACGTCCCGCCCAACCCATCCACATGTATCTTATCAGAGCACCATCAATTATGAATTTATTGTTTTTGACAGCGAGACAACTTCGACAGGAAAAGCTGCACAGATTTGCCAGCTATGTGCAATTACCAAATCTGGAAATTGCTTTAACGAGTACATCCTTCCTACATGCAACATCAGTCACCATGCTTCTCTTATCAATGGATTATCTATCAAAACAATAAACGGTAAAAGAACCTTGCTGAAAGACAACAATCCTGTTCTCTTTATTTCTCTTACCCAATGCCTTGAAAACTTCGCACAGTTCATTTCCAGTGGTGAGAGTGATTCTCATACTGTTCTCATCGGACACAACTCCACAACATTCGACACACCAACTTTGCTTCGTAGCAGTGGACTGACCTTCAAGCAACGACTTTCATCGCGGGATCTGTTCTTCGTTGATAGCCTCCATCTTATCCGCTCACTAATAAAGGCTTGAAACGCGTCCCTACAAATTGACGGCAAAGCTTGCAAACCAAACCTCTCCGCAATGTTTGAAACCCTTTTTCAACAGAAGTTTGATGCACATGACGCTTTGGAAGATGTCACAGCCCTTCATAAGATTCTCTTTCATTCACCATTGAATTTAACAATCGCACAAATTGTAAATAACAGCAATCTCAAGCCCTGCTCCCATGCTTTCGCTGACATGACTTCTAATGCACGCTTATACGGGCAGTAACCAATCAGGAGCCGAGAAAGACAATAGGCTATTGTTTCGAGAACAATAGACTATTGTTTTCCAAATTCAAGATGGCCGCCACAAATTTCAGCCAATCAGGAGGTGAATTAGGAATTCAAGATTTTGGCGCCCATGAAAGTCGGCCATGTTGGAAAACAACTCACCAGCCTCAACGGAGGACTGGAATCAGTCTCACAGATTTCCATGGCGACACAAATCACGCCAGGGCTTTCGCAAAAATGTCACGCAACTTCAAAATCCACGTGACTAACTTTGATAAATAGGAGTTTGGTTTAGGGTGAGAAAAGGCCTGGGATCGGTCTTATCATATTTTTTCCCCTCAGACTCGAGAATCAATCTAGACACATGTCATTCAAATGAGAAACAATTGTATTTATTAAAAAATCCTAATTCTTTACAAGAGGGACCTTTTGTCCACTCCCTTAGTGAGAGGAGCCCATAATCATTTTTCACAATAAACATGAATCATTAGTCTGTGCGTTGAGGATTGTGAGGGAGAAAAATAGAGCAATGTCCAACGTGGTGTGTGCGCTGACGTGAAAGGCGTGGGAAAACTATTTACAATTCCAACAAGGTTTCAGCATTTCCATGTCCACATCATTGAACCCAGATGGTGTGTATCCACAAGGATAGGACTTGAAGGTGTCCGGATCGACCACACGTTTGTGAAACACCAATCCATATCGTTTGATGCGTGGACCCACTTTGAGTTGTTTGGTGGCCGGATGTCTGGTGAAGAAATTGGGATTGACGACGTCGATGTTTCTGCGTTCGCCAAGAGGATCCGCCAACTCCTCCAGAAGATTCTGGCGCATGATGTTGTAGTTAAGTTGTTGTTGACCACGAACATTGAGGGTGAAGCCACGCACTTTGCAGCACACTTTACCGTTTTTGGTCTTGTATCCATAATTCTTTGGTCCTGCTGAGGTGAAATCGATGATGTAATCTCCATCATCCAATTCGTTGGTCATTTCGCCCAAAAAGTCTCTCAGAGGAATATCGGGTTGACCAGGCTTCCAGGAGAAAATGACGGAATCTGAGTCGAAGTACAGGACTTGTTGTTGTAGCAGTTCTAGATAGGAGTATAACTTTAAAGGGGCCTAACAGGTCGTGAAGGCGGCAATGAAAATGTTGACACGTCCGTTGGCTGCTTGGTTTTCCCTCAAATTCGAGTAGACCACTTCCAAGGAATCGTGCGAACAAATATGGATCGTGTGGATGTCTGTGAAGGTGTCTGACACTAGGGCAAAGAGATGAGCTGGTGTGGTAACGGCTTCCGTGGTTTTCTTGTGTAAGGTTTCGCCAAACTTGCCCCAGAAACTATTCAACATCAACTTTGCCGTTGCTTTACGTCCTGGATTTTTTTCAATGAAGACAGGGTCTAATGCGATACCTTCTTTGACTTGGTATTCCCTGACATATTGCTGTTTTTGCTCTTCAGTTTGTGCCCAGCCAGGATATCCGGACAATTCTTGCTTGATCTTAAGCCACGTATTCACATAGTCAGCAAAGAGCCCTTCTTGACGTTGTTCCTCTGGAAAATGCCAGACCTCGTGGATGTGTACGATGTGGTACCCAACCTCTACGGCTTTGACAAGTGCAGGGGTGCACCACGTACCCCTTAGAAGACGTTCCTCAGCTGAGTGAGCACAATGATGTGATTTTTTCAAGAGATCTTTGGTCATTTCCTCTTCCATGCAGGTTCTGCATAAAGGTAAAGTCAGTTTACCCATATGTCTAAAAGGCAGGACGGGTAATGATGATGGGATGACCAATGGCACAGCATGAAAAGACAGCTTTACTGCGGTGTAAAGCTAGCGTAAAGCTGTCGTAAATTTGTAATTTAAACAGCTTTACGCGCCCTTTACATTTTTTAAAGCTTAACTTTACACTAACTTTACGCCTATGTTTAAAGTTAAATTAAAGAGACTAAAACTTTTAAGCCAACTTTACGTTTGGCTTAAATTCCTTCGATCTCAGATTTACACCAAATCTTATACTTGCTGTAAAGTTGGTCAAAGCCAGATTTATGCTCCTTTATGCGGGATAGGTATTAAGGTATAGATATACTTAACGTCAAATACTTACTATTGGCCTAAAGATTGCTTAAAGATGTAATTCATTCGAATTTACATTCTATAAGCTAGTTTTATTTGAAAGGCCTTGTGTGTACAATATTATTATTATTGGAGCATCACAATAGGCGGATCTACTGGATATACATCAAATTTTCGAAAACTCGGTGCTTGAAGGAAATGTATCTCAAGTTGTGGTAATTAATAATGAGCTGCCCAATCCAATTCAGTTGAACACCGAAACACTATCAAAACATGAAATTAAATGTATGTGTAAGTTTATCCTTTCAGTGGTAAGCTGAAAAGTTAAACTCTTAAGCAAAACAAAGAGACTGAGAGACAAAATAGATATTTCACAATGCACTTTATTAAACATGACTGTAAAGTCATAACAGCACTAGATACTTCCTTTACATTTTTGTCTATACATATGTGTCAATAAAGTATTGAACTCCTATGCAGTAGCATTAAAATGAAATATTCACCAAAACTTTTTCACCACAGTTTTGAAAGCATTCATTGTATGTCACTGTCATTTGATTT
>JAHPZR010049731.1:25000-55319 GCA_019787425.1 Platygyra sinensis | reverse complement strand
AAAGATGAGGCGCGCCGCAGCATTTTGTACCCTGCGCTGAACCTTATCCTAATAAGTATTGTGGCAGCTCAGCCATACAAATAAATTTGCAATTGTCCAGCTTCGTATGTTACAAAAGCATGAACTAACGTGGCGGTACCTTTCTGAGTAAGAACATTCCTGATTTTAGATATAACATTTGTGTAAGTGAAAGAAAGCCACTTAACAATATATTTTGAAACTTGAGATCCCACGTGATTTCATAACATCGTTTAAAAGTGTCTATACCGCCAAAAAGTTACTTTTAGGTTTTTTCATCATTCTGCTATAACCATCTCAAAATGTCCCTTCAAACCCTAAAAAGTGAATGCCGATGCTTTTTGCCATAAAATCAAGCTTTAAATTTTCCCGCCTTGGCCACGCCCAATGAAGATGACCGCGTAATGTTAGATTGGTGACGAATGACGTCACTTCAGGAATATCTCGAAGCTTTATGCTTTTATTTGCTTGCTTGACGACCGCATTGCTTCGCAGACTTCAATTTGTTTGTTTTTTGCGAGAAAAACTCCTCACCACTACTGAAACAACAATTACCTAAACTAGAAGGATCTCGTGATTCCTGACTTGACGTCACGACCCATTCAGAAACCCAGACTCATTTTCTGCAACTTGACTCACGGTCAACTTACATTGGGCGTTGGCCTGAATGCGGGACTTTAAGGGCGATATCTTAGGGCGTTAAAATCTCAGAATCCAATTTTTTTTCTCAGAATACCTTTTTATTACACAGTATAAGAGTTACCATAACTAATAAAAAACCCTAGTTGGCGGTATAGACACTTTAAACATTACTCCTTATGTTTCTAGCTGACCTCAGTTGAAACGACATACCCTAACACCAGCATAGTTTGAATGTCGCCTAGTGAGTGGCAGCGTGGCGATGTTTGGCATGTATAACTAAAAACTCAGTCTTATCCCACGGTTGAGTTTAAGCTTAGTACACGCCATCCATGCATAGATCCTCGTCAGCACAGGCCTCCATTTTTTCAACGCAGAGCAGTCAGATTCTTACCCCAACCACCCACAAGGGGGTGTGGGGGGGGTGGGTTTTTTTTTTCCCCATACGGACCCCTTAAGTACAAGTTGTTATTAATTCTCATTATTCTTATTATTATTATTATTATGAATATATATTATTTATAAATATTAATAATGTTACTCCGCGCGTTGCCAGTGGATGTTTTCATGGCGGATCAATGAGAAACGAGTGTTAAGCCGCTTAGGCTGTCTACGATAACACATCTGTGTCACAGGACTGGCTATTCTAGTCAGCAGCTCTTCAGTAGTTCTTCATTGTCATCCTCGCTTGTCTCATTTTGCCGGATGTTTTCGAGCCATCAAATTGCTTTGTAACCGTTTTTTCACGAATTTCCTCGGATTATCTATATGTGTAAACGGTTGCGAATCCGGATACTAACAGAATAAATATTCTTCAGTTTAAGCGCAGTTCAATATGTCCAAAATGAGTACATACATGTGGTTTGGTTTGTTAAAAAAAACCGATTTTAGTTTTGTTATAATGTTATTGATCGCTATGACTATTAAGTTTTTCTATTTTGTGTGCAGCCAATCAGATGCCTGCGTTCACTGATGAGATTCGTTTTTCTCAGTTTCGCTTCAGGATAAGTTAGATGTTCTGCTTATGGTCCTGGCAACTCTATCATCAATTTGTCACGGCGCAGCATTTCCTCTCAGTTTATCATCTTTGGTGAACTTATGAATAGCTTCATCACTTATGCTAAATTTCAAACAGCTAATGTGACGCAACCGTTTGACCTTGAAGGAGATATGACGAAGTTTGCATTGTACTATGTTTACATGGCTTGTGGAACCTTGATCGTATCGTATGGCCAAATGGGACTATGGTCAGTGACTGCTACGCGCCAAGTGAGACAAATGCGTTTGGCTTTCTTTAGATCCGTCTTAAAACAGGACATTGGTTGGTTTGACACAACTGATCCAGGAGAACTCAACAATCGACTCTCTGAGTAAGTGTTATCGTTACTTACTCAGTTTTGATTGGGTATAGCCCTGGTATGGATTCCCAAATCAACCAGTTAAAAGAAGCGATATATAACTCTAGATGGTTAAGGCTACAGTAAGCGGTATAGAGTGTAAGGGAAGTGTACCTCCTTGTTTGTATCGTTGTTGTTGCTGTTAGTGTATTTTTCTTCTTTTTTTACCGATGTTGATGACCATGATGCTGTTGTTGACCTTTTGCTTGTTGTTGTTATTCAGGTCTTTTTCACTTTCGCTTTTCATCGTTGTTCTTTTCTGGAACGGTCACATAAACATGGCATTTGCGCTCACAATTTCCGTTTTCTGTTTAGAGACCTGAATAAAGTAGAGGAGGGTATTGGTCACAAAATTGGCATGTTGCTACAAGCATTGCAACATCACTGGTCGGTTTTATCATGGGATTGTATATGGATGGAAGCTCACCCTCGTAATGATTGCTGCAAGTCCCTTAGTGGTTATTGCAGGTGGAATTATGGAACAGGTAACTTCCTAACTGGGATCCTAATTTATGTATCATCTAATAGCACCCAATAGAATTTTCATACATGTACTTCCATTTGTAATATAGACGTTTGAACCGCCATGAACGTCTTCGTATCGGTATTATTAGCATGTGTAATGGCAGTGGCTGATCTAGGGGAGGAGACCGGGAGGTTGACCCCCCCCCCCCCCCCAACGTATTTCGGTAAAAAAACAGCCGTCAGGCCAAGCAGAAAAACCGCCCTCTTTCCCTAAGCTCAAGGTCTGGATCCGCCACTGAATGGCAATAGGACTCATTCGGGAATACATTAGACAAAGGGTCCATAATACAGCAGTAAGACCACGTTTTCATTTGACCTTGCATTGATGGTTGAGGAGGAGCTTGTTGGCTATCGGTCAATACATCACAAATTTCCAGTTGACGATAGCACAAGCGATCTAAAGTTTTACAATCGGGCAATCTGGCTAGGGAATCGAAAACTAGAAATCGTGGGTCCCTTTGCCGTGCTGACCACCAGCTTGAGCCGTTTCGCAGTAGACCCGAGTTCAACTCCTCCACCACGCTCGCTCAAGTCTAGTTGGTCCGCCTCCTGCAAGTTCGGATTTTAAACCGTGGAATGCTTAAGTCTAAAATATCTGACTGCTCGGCCCATAAGCACTTGTGTTAAATCCCTTACGGGGGTAAACGGATGTTGTTTTTGTTCCTTTTTCTTTTATATTATTGTATTGAAATATCGCAGTTAATGGCCACAATGACAACCAGAGGTCTTAATGCCTATGCGAAAGCTGGGAGCATAGCAGAAGAAGTTTTCTCGTCAATACGAACTGTTGCTGCATTGGAGGAGAGAAGAAAGAAATTGCTAGGTAAGTCGTTAATCTCTGTGTTTAGTTAATTATCCTTTGATTTGTATTGTTAAATCATTTGTTCTCATTTTTGTCACGTGCAAGCAGATACTGAACGCGATTGCTGCAGGAAAATGATCATTTTAAGTTTGTTTTCTTCAGCTAAGTTTCTTTACTGGAATGGCCATTTTCACCCTGGACTACGGACAAATCGTATCAAGATTTCTTTGTCAAACTGTGAATTCCAGACGGACGACTCACCATGTGTTCTTGCAGTGGGCCTGGCACTAACAGGCTTGGTTGTCTTGCTTTTCCACCTGCCATTTTGATTTTTCCAACACTCTATTTGCTAGTTCCATTCCCCTTAGATAGTACAGCGATTCAGTTGCGGCCATTGTTCGTCTGGTGTGAATGAAGTCTGACTTTCGACAAATGGACCTCGAAATATCGAAAAATCGGCGGACAGATTAAGACCAGTTCTGCGAGCAATAAATTGACCTGGCTTCTAATGTGTGGCTTCATAGCTCAGTTAGTAGAGCATCGTACCGGTATCACCGGTATCACGGAGGTCACGGGTTCGAATCCCGTTGAAGCCCCGATTTTTTGAGGCTTCTTCTTTCCAGTTTCTTAAATTGGAAAATTTACTGCGGTGATCATTCTTCACTTTCAAAATTTTGTTCGTTCCGTTTTCAGACGGCTTAGACGATTTGTACGTCTCTAGAGTGAAACATGGCCAATATATATGTTGCGGAATACACACTACGTCCTTTGACCCCCCTGAATTTTACTACTGATATAGCCAAACTTTTAGGAAGTCAGTGCTGCATTTCTATTTATTGTCAAAGGATCTGATGCTCGCAAAGTTTACGACTGGATGGTGAACTAAGCAAAATAATGCAAATATCATATTAGAACCTTAGTGATAATATAGAATAACTTATGTACCAGCGCGTCAATGGACCTCTGAGGTTTATCTTGAATTTTGTCAGCTAATTTATGTATAAGGGTATTTTGTATGATAATTTCTATGTTCAATTGAACCCCCAGATATTCATCTCACCTCGGTGAAGCTCGAGACTATGGCATCAAGAAAGGCTATATGTCAGGACTCGGCTTTGGCTTTTTCCAAATTATCACTTTTGCAAGCTATTCTTTAGCGTTCTGGTATGTATAAGGACACGAATGGAACAGAATTGTATTTATAATTAAATCAAGGGTTGTTTCATAGTTTTTGCCTTTATGTACCTAAATACAAACACTATGTGCGGTACTGGATAAAACTGACAAGTTGTCAAGTAAATACACACATGTACGTGTTTAAGAACTGGCCAGGGGTGGTGGCCGTAAAAAGCAGTTGTATCTCGTACAAAATGTTTGTGCCAATATATGTAGGGTGAATCTTCTCAATAATTGGATGGCGGTCGGCTGGAGCAGGATCACAATCTGAGATTTACTGAGATGTGATCGAATAACTTTAAACGTACCAGATGAACGTAATAGGCAATTCTGTTTTCCTATATTTGCAGGTATGGTTCAAAGTTGATCATTGGCGAGGAAATGACTGCAGGACAACTGCTCATTGTGAGAAAACTCATTTACCTTGTTATGTTCGTTAAAAATAAATCTGTTTTTGCCAATTTGACCATGACATTCATAGACTGATTTATTAAGTCATCCATCTAGGTACCGCACTTCTAGTTTTTTGCTTCACACACATACCGTAGAACGCAAAATTATCCTATTGAAGACATCCTTTCCTTCAGATGCAAAAATGAAAGCCCAGCTCGTACTAGCAATAGACGACATAACGACACAAGAAGGATGTTATATCGTTATGTTTGAGACAGGCAACATAACAACATGGGAATAATCACATAACCTAAGAGACTGATCCTTTCCTTATGTCTTTTTGTCGATGTTCACATTAGTTACCGACATAAGCAATTATATCGTTATGCCATTTAAGTCATTATGTCGCTAGTTCAGGCTTTATTTTCACCTGAATCTTTATTTTACAAATTAGATTTCATTCGAAGGGATATAGCAAAAACACGAACAACAACAGTTGGAATTGCAAGATTACCTGCTAAACATGAACAACTTCTTCGCTGCCAGTGTCTAGTTCACGGCTTACCAGATGGAACGCGTTTTAGGTCGATAAAAAATTATGTTTTCGCGATACTTCGGTTTCATCTTGAAAAAAAAAAAAAATCAGCTTAATACTTTCTAATTCCTTTTGATAAATTTAGAATTGACGTTATGGATAAAAATTTTCTTCGAATGTGGAGGGAGAGAAAAAACAGAAATACACAAAATTCTTGCCAGACACTCGAAGAAAGCAGCAACCTAATAAGATCACAAGAATGCCACAAGATACGTATTTGACTTGAGTAAGACTTGTATCCTGAAGCTCAACGTTCCGATGGAAGTTGCTTATAATGACAAGTAAATTACCAGGTGCGAGCGAGGCAATTAAGAATAAAACTTAGCGATAATAACTTTGAGTGAGGTTTCGATAAGTCGTTCATCATTCTTAACTCGTAAAACTAAAATTTTAGTTTTAAGAATTTAGGCTATTTTTCTGAGGATGCAATAATATTATTGTTGTGAAAACACACTCGCTCAAAAATTGAAATTCTGTCATTTGCATTGCCTTGTATTTAACAAGTGGCTCCTTATTTTCTGCAGGTATTTTTTGCAATACTGATTGGTGCCATGCAGTTGGGTCAAGCTGGTCACAACATGGAATCCATAGCAACAGCAAAAGGAGCAGCTTATCAAGTGTTCCTTATAATTGACCGGGTAAAAAAGAATGTGATAGTTATGTGTACTTCCTACTGATGGAAGGATATAAGAGGGAATGTCCACTAGGACGAGCCATATCAAAATATGTGGCACATGATGAAAAATCAAAATTTTTCCTATTCTCCAGAGATAGCCTAATGTAAAGCCTAGAAAACGTGTGGTGATTTTTTTCTTGAAATATCTTTTTGAACCGCTAAAAAATCAAAAATCCGTTGCGGACCACGTCTGGTCAAAACAGCAAAATTCAGTGGAACTAATACCTTATCATAACTTGCTTTGTTTAATCTCCATCAAAAATAATCCTCCAGTTTTGGCCTGGAATTTATTTTTGAGAGTTTACAAGTCTTTTGAGGCCAAATTATACCTCTGGGGTTAATTTTCAAGGTCACGAAGGAGCCTCTTAAAATCACTAAAATTCTCTCCCTAAAAATTACTTAAAAAAATTTTTAGCACACTTTTCAATCGGCAATTCGCTACCCGGTACCCCCCCCCCCCCCCCCCCCCAAAACACCTAAGATTTGACGTTTCGAAAGACGAAATGTCAGTGTAAAACCTGGTATAAAAAATTATTTTCGGGGCTTTTATCAGCGGGAGTACTACCCCTGTCCAAAATCGTGAAATCAAACACTAAACCATGCTAGAAAGAAAAAATAGGCAAGTGTCTGGGATTCGATAATCAAAGGGAACCTGAAAATGTCTTCTTGTATTGATTTCCTCGGTATTTGGACTTAAACTATGGCAGAAAAGTTCATGTTTAAGCTTACCTCCTGTGAGACATACAATTCCAAACGTTAAAGTACAGGCATATTAGAAAACTAACCACACGATAATCATTGCGGCGCGTGTGTTCGGGGAAGTACATCATTTCTCATTTGACATTCAACAAGATCCGAGAAAATCCAGCACATTTTTATCCCTTGTTCTAAACAAACAGCCCATACCATAAAAGTAGTGAAGCCTTCTAGCGTCAGGTACCTTGCTCGTAAAGGGAAAAGTCTTATGTTCTGTTCTCGTCGAAGTGTAAATAGGCGTTGATGTCGAAACTCATTTCTATGTCACGTTAATGGGTCAATTGATCGGGATTTTGTCACGCATGCAAAAAACTGAAATCAAGCAAACAATTGTTATTTGAAAGCTATGAGAACATACCTCTGCGACCTTCACGCGGTAAAGCGATACGGAAAATTTTAAGAATCCGAACGTGAACCGTAAAATCTCGGCAGGGCAGAAATCGCACGAAAACCGACTCAAATTGAATGGTAGTCAACGAACAGAACTTGCGGTTTAGCCGGGCTCTCTACGAAAAGATATAGCGCAATTCAATCATAGTCAAACTGTGGCAATGGGACTAGCGCCTATAACAGATGCAATAAGTTTAATTTTTATCCCATCTACAACTTTATGTGCACAGAGAAGTTTCCTCTTCAAGATTTAAACATGAAAACAAAATTGGTGCGTATTCGTTTTAAACAAGTTCAGTTCCACATTGCAGTCGTTAGTTTTTCAGTGTCATACCACATTATGGTGTAGCTAGAAATTGTTGTTTACATTCACATACAGCCATCTTTTACGTTATTTTGTGGTCTACGTTTTCAGTGTCGAGTTCTGCCAAAAAAAAACCTTCATTCGCTGATTCAAACAAACAAAAAATGGTGACCTGATGTGAGGTAAATCCATTTTTTTTTTTCCTCCTAAAACTACTCATGCATTTCTCTCAGAACATAGCATACTTTTTTGAATCTAGTGGTGTAAAGCCGATCGATTACGTTGCCTTTAAATTTGTGTCAGTGCCACGCCCCGCGAAGGATAAAACTGATCCAGTTGGGCATGTACTGAGGGTGCAAAAAAACAAAATGGTTTTATCCATTTACGTCGTTCATTGCATAAAATTATATTTAGAAGACGTGAGACATTTCATGGCGGAATATTAGTTCTTTCAGACTTTTGAGAATATTATCTCTATGACGAGAATGAATCCCACAGAGGCACGGTTTGTTTTCGCATTGTACTTATGTACGCAGCAGCTCATAACGTTTTGATCATTTTTCAGAATTTCTCTTTCGATGGATAAAGATTAGTTTTTAGTTGTAAAGTCGAGATTCACTCTTATACGACGCTAGTGGCCTCATCAGGCCGGAGTTTATCCGGTTTTCTGCAGAATGAAGCGACTGGGGTATTTCTTACTTCCCCCACTGGATGGAATGCCAGGCTATGAGGGTTACCCCCGGCATTAAGTTGCCGGTACCCTTGATACACCTGGTGGAGAGAGGCACTGTGAGAGTAAAATGACTCTGCCCAAGAAAACACAATGCCCCCCCAATGCGGCCCCAGGCAGGGGCTCAAACCCGGACCGCTCGATCGGGCATGTGGCAACCCGCCTCCCATCGATGCTACAATAATTGTATCAAACAATGCCCAAACATTGGTGAGAAAGGTGTGAAAAAGAAACAACCAATTTCAAACACCTCATTTTAAATTTATGGGGTTGTATCTCAAGAAGGACCTGTAACCTTTTTTGTCGAATTCTAATCAGCCACGTCCAGTTTACATTTTTGGCAACGTCCTGACATTTTAAAGTAGGAATAGTACTCTGCAGGGGTCACGTGACATACACGTGACGTTAAGCGCAAAAAGCCATTATTTGAGAAATGGCGGCGGTTTTTAGTACTATCATCCCGCAAAAAAAACCGCGGTTTAGACGCAGGTCAATTATTTCCATGCCTCTCACGTTTTTGAATGACCGTCCCTCTTATCACAGAAAGACATTATAGGGTAAAAGGTCGTCTTTTTTCAAATCAAAATTCGACTTTTGATCATTTATGTCTTTTAAAACGAAATCAATGGAAGATCATTTCCAGACGTAGCAAGGGAGATAATTCAATTTGCATCGAAAACGGCATTTATTGGATCAATAGACTGAAAAGTCGCCATCAATTCGCGATTTACAAAAGTTTAACAAAATAATACGGGACATGTGACGTGGTGAAAGTAGTATGTTCACGGACGCAAGGCAGGAAGCCGAGTTATAATCAGGGAAAAAGTTCAGCCTGGTAAAACAAAATAGACCTGTCCAACCATATTTCTACTTTAAATTCCTGAACAAGACCTGAAATGATTGCGTCATGATGTAAACAAAATGCCTAATGCCAAGCCCAGTGTGAAAAACACACCCTATTTCAGTACAATGTGGTATACAATATTTACACCTTTTCAGACATAAACAGCCAAAAAGCCATACCTTTGGGCCGCCCAGACCACGATAGGGCCCATCTCGCGGAGTAAACTGGCCCAACCGCCTGCCCCTTCGAGCCAAGAACACATAAATTGCACACGTTTCTATGAGGGTAATTTCCTCGCCATATTACGGCGGTCAACATTTGGATCCTTGTGGCTTTAAAATATTTTTTTTCTTTGCTTTGAACGTCTCATGAATTTTCTATTTATTATTTTTTAACCATTTCTGGGCAATGCGTGACAAAAATCCTTTAAGGGGACTATGCGTGACAGACAAATTAGATCCACTTCGGACGCTAATATTACCATTTCAGCATGCAAACATGCGCGGAGGATTGAACAGCACGTGAGTATTTCGTGTAACAAGCAAGGGACTGGACGCTGGAAGGCTTCACTACTTTTTATGGATTGTGTTAAGAACACGGCTAGCAATGAGGTTAGGATGGAGGTGGATTATCTTGGAGGCATTGCTTGAATTTTTTCAGAAGGAGGATGTACTTTGTCGAACTCAATCATCGCAATGGTTAATCGTGTAGGATCTGGATTACGCCAGCACTAATATTGAATGTAATTAAGAAAGTGAGCTAAAACAAGACTTTTCTACCATAGGTGAAGTCCAAATACCGAGGAAATCAACTTAAAAGACGACATTTTCAGGTTCCTTTTGATTATCTGGTCACAAGGCGCTTGCCTATTGTTCGTTTTCTAGCAGGTTAGTGTTGGGATATCACGATTTTGAGAGCGTTAGTACTCAACGATGATGTAAAGCCCGAAACTAATTTTTATACCAGGTTTTACATTAACATTTTCGTTCCGAAACGTCAAAATCTTAGGTGGTTTTGGTATTTACCGGTAGCCGAATTTTGCCGATTGAAAAAGTGTGCATAATTAAAAAAATTTTAAGGAAGTGAATTTTATGATTTTAAAGCGCTGCGTCGTCGCCTTGAAAATATAACCAACAGAAGTTATAATTGGCGTCAAAAAGACTTGTAAACTCTCAAAAATAAATTTCAGGCTCAAACTGGAGTAGTATTGTGATGGGGATTAAACAGAGCGAAGTTTATGTTAAGGTGTTAGTCACTGAATGTGCGTGTTTTTGACGGACGTGGACCGCAACGGATTTTTGATTTTTTTAGCAGGATTTCAAAAAAAGATTTCAAGAAAATAAATCCACACCACGTTTCTAGGGCTTACCATAGGCTATCTCTGGGAAGAATATGGAAACCAAAAATTTTGATTTTTTTCCTCATGTGCCCACGACTGGCTCGGTCCTAGTGGACTTCCCTCTTAGTTTTTTTAGATCTATTTTACTTTGTAAGTTTTGCAAGACCCCAGGGTCGACTTTTGATGGCGTCTAATTGTCAATAGGAAAACTTAAACTACAGGTTTAGGATAATTCTCTGAAACATTGTAGTTAATCTGTATGAAGTACCCTGGAAAGTCTTCACAACGGCCATATTGGGGACAGAGGAATATGGTCGTTTTAGAGCCTGAGGTGGCCGTTATGGGGAGGTAGGGGTGTGATATGACACCCGTTGTTTTCCTTGGGGTTCGACATTTAATATATCAATGAAATAGGAAGCAAACAGAGAGTCAAATAACCGGCGGTATGGATCAAGTTTTGTCGCGTTTTCTGATCAAAAATGGGATTCTGTATACACCATTCGTCAATCAATCAATCAATCAATCAATCAATCAATCAATCAATCAATCAATCATCAATCAGTCAATCAATCAATCAATCAATCAAGTCAGTCAGTCAGTCAGTCAGTCAGTCAGTCAGTCAGTCAGTCAATCAATCAATCAATCAATTTATTAATGTCATGCGTGGGAAGAGGTTGTCCTTGGTAGTTGGTACCCGAGCAAGAGGCTCATGTATAAAACGCATGAAAAGATAACGAAAGAAGTAAGACATAAAAAACTAATTAAAATAATCAGTCAAGTGGATAAAATTGTAAGTAAAGTAGTAAAATATATAATACAAAATTGTTGATTAACTGGCCATTGTCGAGAAATTACTTTTGAATTGTGATGCGCTTTAGTGACCG
Source organism: Platygyra sinensis (assembly GCA_019787425.1). NCBI lineage: Eukaryota > Metazoa > Cnidaria > Anthozoa > Scleractinia > Merulinidae > Platygyra > Platygyra sinensis. The sequence goes on along the minus strand of JAHPZR010049731.1, from coordinate 43,851 downwards.
TTGCCGTTGTTAATGAGGCTGAAGTAAGAGTGAATGTATGAACCGTCCCCCGGGATAAAAAGAGCGGCCGTTGTAGCCGGAGGTAGCCGTTGTTGAAAGGTGGTTGACAGTAGAGGTTCGGCTGTATGCATAAGTTCCGTCGTTGGCGATGAATGTAAATTTCGTTTCTGCACTATCGACGGTCCTGTTACCTCATTACCAAAATATGAGTGCTGGGAACAGCACTTATATTTTGGGGGACGGTAGGGACGGGCTTTTACAGAGATAGACCTCCCTATAGCCCAAGTGATAGACCGGCCGTTGCGGGACTCAAATACGTTTTATTTCTGGAACCCAAGCGTTCAATACCAACACACCACTATATGTATTGCTCTCTTGTGTTGAGAAGGTGGTCCTCACGGTGTGTTGTGTCAATTTTTTTCTTCTTATATAAGGTCCCTCCAATTGATTCCAGTTCTACGGAAGGAATAGAACTTGATCAAAGTTCTCTCAAGGGAAACATAAACTTCAGCAACATTGAATTCAGTTATCCATCAAGACCAGACATAAAGGTAAATGCATTAAAGACCATAAAGTCTTGTAATGTCTATATCTCAGTGGAACATAATATCTATTTTGCGTTTATTCTGAAGGACTCATTTTCTTATGCTATCTTCATTCCGCTCAATAGCTCAAGATCTATTTTTCTTACTTATGTGCGATCTGTCAGTGTATAACTAAATGAGAGGTATCTGCAGTAAGTTTTTTTGAAAATGTTTTTCTTTCTTAGATTTTGAACGGTTTGAACCTTACTGTTGACAGTGGTTTGACTGTTGCCTTGGTGGGTGAGAGTGGCTGTGGGAAGAGTACAGTTGTCAAGCTCCTACAGAGATTTTATGATCCCAATAGTGGCGAGGTAAGGCCCTGAAAATGAGAGCTTTGGGCAATTTTCTCTCATGAAAGTCTCATGCTAGAATTGAATTATGTTAGAGTAGGATCAAGTAGTGTCCAACGCGGTCTGCTGCTCTTTTACTGGCAAATCTCTGGAATGGGGGTCGACTTAATGACACAAACAAGGTTGAATCGTGTCGAACAGACATTTTGTTAACATTTACAGGACAGACATAGTAATTCATTCAGGATGCTATAAATAACATTTCTCGCGTACTTTTGTCTTCGCAAAGGTGACTGTTGATGGCCATGACATTCGTAGCCTGAAGTTGAAGTGGTTACGCGAACACATTGGTGTTGTAAATCAGGAGCCTGTTCTTTTTGACACTACGATAGCAGAGAATATCAGGTATGGAAAAGATGGTGTGACACAGGAGGACATTGAAAGAGCAACAAAGATGTCTAATGCTCATGATTTTATCAAGAGTCTTCCAAACGTAAGTGAAATTTGTCACTTTTTACCAATCTGCCTTTCAACAATAAAAGGGATGTGTTTTGACATACGAGTTTTACTTGTGATGGAATTATAATCAGAAGCACAAGGCCGAGTCATTAATAGGGAGAGAATGAAAGAATTGGAATTATTATAATAGTCCATTTTCGTTTAATTCTGTATCTGTTTCCGGCTACGATGTAGTGAAGATAAACGTAGGAGGGATTAAAGTCAATAAAAGAAATTATTCCCAGTGCGATTAAGAACAAAAATGGTTATACTGAAACATACATTGACAAGATCATCACTTGCCTTGAACGCGCAGTTCAAAATTTATAAGCACTCGGACGCTTTTGTACCTGTCAGGGCTATGAAACTCTTGTTGGTGAACGAGGAACTCAGCTCAGTGGAGGACAGAAGCAGCGGATTGCTATTGCGCGAGCTCTTGTGAAAGACCCCAGGATACTGTTGCTGGATGAAGCAACTTCAGCACTGGACAGTGAAAGTGAATCAATCGTACAGGCCGCTTTGGATAAAGTGAGTTATATTACCAAAAGATCTGGAAAGAAGCAGACTAACAATAATTTTTATGAAAATGACGACACATTTCAAACGAAGTTTGCAAGACATGTTTCGGTCGTGCAACGACCATCTTCAGTTGAAAGTAAAATAATTGAAGTTACATTTGAATTTATAATATTATGCTAAATAAAGATAAATAACAACGTGAAATGAAATTGGGAATCTTACAACATAGCTAGAGGTAACAAAAGAGTGTACAATAGTAACATGTTAATTAGAACGAGAGAGTTAAATTAACGTGATATAATTGCTTGTTTAAAGAAGGTTGCTCCCAGGAAATATGTAACGCTTCTTTTATCTTGACCTGGAATTTTGTGGTCGCATGATCTATAACTTTAAAACATTCAGCGGAGCAGGAATTACGGCATGCCTCGGATTGTTGAAGGTGTTGAAAGATATGTGAGGTCCTGTCCCTGTTTAAGTGTTCGCGAATGCGTGTCGAGAGGTGTCGGCTAGTTTCACCGACATAGCAAGAATTACAGCTTGCACAGGTAAACTTGTAAACAACATTCGAACGAAGTTCAACAGGCACAGGGTCCTTCACACTAAACATGTTACGGATCTTGAACGAAGAAAAGGCTAGCTTAACATCAAGATTGTTACAATAACGTTTAAGTAGTTTACGCAATCTGTTTTGTGCTATAATAGAGAAGGGCCCAACATAAGGTAATTTGAAAAAATGTGTAGAATTAGAGGGAGGACTAGCAGGTGTGTTCGAAGGAGTCTGAGTTTTAGTAATATACTGCCTAATGACCCTCTCAACGATATGACTGGGGAAAAGGTTTTTTCGTAAGATTAATAACAATTTCTTGATATCCTCATGAAAGCCTACCCACGTATTGTTGATCTTGTATGTTCTGTCAACTAGGGTCCTGATTAAGCCAAGTTTGTAAGAGAATGGGGTAAAACTGAAATAATTAGTTAATAGACCGGTGAAAGTTTTCTTACGATAGACCCTGGTAATAGGAGATTGAGGTTGACTGTTGTCAATCAGAACATCCAAAAAGGGGATTTTTTTGTCCATCTCTTTTTCCATGGTGAAACGTATGTTGGGATGTCTGTGGTTGATGTAGTCAAAAAACAAAGTAGCGTCATGTTCAGTGTCAAATAGACAAAAAGTATCGTCAACATAACGTCGGTAAAATAAAATACTGGAGGCCTTATAGTTTTCCAACCAAATCCTTTCATGGTGACCCATAAAAAGATTAGCCAACACCGGGGCAAGGGGAGAGCCCATTGCCACCCCATCAATTTGATCAAAAAACGAACCCTTAAACAAGAAATGTGTTTGAGCAGTGGCAAAATTAAAAAGATTTCTGAGTTCAGTTTTCGTTAACTGGAGATCAGGGTTGCCCTTGGAGATGTAGTCAACCGCCAGGTTGACACACTCCTCCAAGGGTATGTTTGTAAACAGACTTTCGACATCAAAGGAAACCATAAACTTTCCCGATAACGGCAATTCATTGATCTCACGAACAAAAGTAAAAGTGTCTAAAGCACAATGTTCAGATGGGATATGAGGTTCCAAAAGAATACATAAATACTTAGCCAGCTCATAGTTGTATGTTCCAATTGAAGAAACTATGGGACGGAACGGAGGTATTAAGTTCGGCTCACGGACCTTGTGCATCTCATTGATAACAAACACGATGCCAAATTGGTGGCTGACCTTTCTCATCTTGCACACTCCTACGTATCTGCACATCGACCAACGACTGCCGATCGTAAAAAATATCGAATCTTGAAGGACTTGAAGAAGAAACAAGACATCGTGATTCTTAAACCGGATAAGGGAAATGGTGTTGTGGTCCTGGACAGAATTGCATATGACAATGGTATTCTTAAGATCATCAATGACACTTCCAAATTTAGACCTACCAAGGAAGACCCCACCTTGTTAAGAGAAGGCAGGCTACAACGTTTCCTCAGGAAACTTCTAAAGAATGGCCATTTGGATCGCTGTGTTTATGACAAAATCTATCCCTCTGGCTCTCAACCTGCTCGAATCTACGGCCTCCCCAAGATGCACAAGGTCCGTGAGCCGAACTCAATACCTCCGTTCCGTCCCATAGTTTCTTCAATTGGAACATACAACTATGAGCTGGCTAAGTATTTATGTATTCTTTTGGAACCTCATATCCCATCTGAACATTGTGCTTTAGACACTTTTACTTTTGTTCGTGAGATCAATGAATTGCCGTTATCGGGAAAGTTTATGGTTTCCTTTGATGTCGAAAGTCTGTTTACAAACATACCCTTGGAGGAGTGTGTCAACCTGGCGGTTGACTACATCTCCAAGGGCAACCCTGATCTCCAGTTAACGAAAACTGAACTCAGAAATCTTTTTATGTATCTTGTTCTCGACACCTAAATACAACATGCACATAATTCATATGGGTGTTACTTTGGGACGGAAACGGAGGTATTGAGTTCGGCTCACGGACCTCGTGCATCTTGGGGAGGCCGTAGATTCGAGCAGGTTGAGAGCCAGAGGGATAGATTTTGTCATAAACACAGCGATCCAAATGGCCATTCTTTATAAGTTTCCTGAGGAAACGTTGTAGCCTGCCTTCTCTTAACAAGGTGGGGTCTTCCTTGGTAGGTCTAAATTTGGAAGTGTCATTGATGATCTTAAGAATACCATTGTCATATGCAATTCTGTCCAGGACCACAACACCATTTCCCTTATCCGGTTTAAGAATCACGATGTCTTGTTTCTTCTTCAAGTCCTTCAAGATTCGATATTTTTTACGATCGGCAGTCGTTGGTCGATGTGCAGATACGTAGGAGTGTGCAAGATGAGAAAGGTCAGCCACCAATTTGGCATCGTGTTTGTTATCAATGAGATGCACAAGGTCCGTGAGCCGAACTTAATACCTCCGTTCCGTCCCATAGTTTCTTCAATTGGAACATACAACTATGAGCTGGCTAAGTATTTATGTATTCTTTTGGAACCTCATATCCCATCTGAACATTGTGCTTTAGACACTTTTACTTTTGTTCGTGAGATCAATGAATTGCCGTTATCGGGAAAGTTTATGGTTTCCTTTGATGTCGAAAGTCTGTTTACAAACATACCCTTGGAGGAGTGTGTCAACCTGGCGGTTGACTACATCTCCAAGGGCAACCCTGATCTCCAGTTAACGAAAACTGAACTCAGAAATCTTTTTAATTTTGCCACTGCTCAAACACATTTCTTGTTTAAGGGTTCGTTTTTTGATCAAATTGATGGGGTGGCAATGGGCTCTCCCCTTGCCCCGGTGTTGGCTAATCTTTTTATGGGTCACCATGAAAGGATTTGGTTGGAAAACTATAAGGCCTCCAGTATTTTATTTTACCGACGTTATGTTGACGATACTTTTTGTCTATTTGACACTGAACATGACGCTACTTTGTTTTTTGACTACATCAACCACAGACATCCCAACATACGTTTCACCATGGAAAAAGAGATGGACAAAAAAATCCCCTTTTTGGATGTTCTGATTGACAACAGTCAACCTCAATCTCCTATTACCAGGGTCTATCGTAAGAAAACTTTCACCGGTCTATTAACTAATTATTTCAGTTTTACCCCATTCTCTTACAAACTTGGCTTAATCAGGACCCTAGTTGACAGAACATACAAGATCAACAATACGTGGGTAGGCTTTCATGAGGATATCAAGAAATTGTTATTAATCTTACGAAAAAACCTTTTCCCCAGTCATATCGTTGAGAGGGTCATTAGGCAGTATATTACTAAAACTCAGACTCCTTCGAACACACCTGCTAGTCCTCCCTCTAATTCTACACATTTTTTCAAATTACCTTATGTTGGGCCCTTCTCTATTATAGCACAAAACAGATTGCGTAAACTACTTAAACGTTATTGTAACAATCTTGATGTTAAGCTAGCCTTTTCTTCGTTCAAGATCCGTAACATGTTTAGTGTGAAGGACCCTGTGCCTGTTGAACTTCGTTCGAATGTTGTTTACAAGTTTACCTGTGCAAGCTGTAATTCTTGCTATGTCGGTGAAACTAGCCGACACCTCTCGACACGCATTCGCGAACACTTAAACAGGGACAGGACCTCACATATCTTTCAACACCTTCAACAATCCGAGGCATGCCGTAATTCCTGCTCCGCTGAATGTTTTAAAGTTATAGATCATGCGACCACAAAATTCCAGGTCAAGATAAAAGAAGCGTTACATATTTCCTGGGAGCAACCTTCTTTAAACAAGCAATTATATCACGTTAATTTAACTCTCTCGTTCTAATTAACATGTTACTATTGTACACTCTTTTGTTACCTCTAGCTATGTTGTAAGATTCCCAATTTCATTTCACGTTGTTATTTATCTTTATTTAGCATAATATTATAAATTCAAATGTAACTTCAATTATTTTACTTTCAACTGAAGATGGTCGTTGCACGACCGAAACATGTCTTGTAAACTTCGTTTGAAATGTGTCGTCATTTTCATAAAAATTATTGTTAGTCTGCTTCTTTCCAGATCTTTTGGTAATATAACTCACTTTATCCAAAGCGGCCTGTACGATTGATTCACTTTCACTGTCCAGTGCTGAAGTTGCTTCATCCAGCAACAGTATCCTGGGGTCTTTCACAAGAGCTCGCGCAATAGCAATCCGCTGCTTCTGTCCTCCACTGAGCTGAGTTCCTCGTTCACCAACAAGAGTTTCATAGCCCTGACAGGTACAAAAGCGTCCGAGTGCTTATAAATTTTGAACTGCGCGTTCAAGGCAAGTGATGATCTTGTCAATGTATGTTTCAGTATAACCATTTTTGTTCTTAATCGCACTGGGAATAATTTCTTTTATTGACTTTAATCCCTCCTACGTTTATCTTCACTACATCGTAGCCGGAAACAGATACAGAATTAAACGAAAATGGACTATTATAATAATTCCAATTCTTTCATTCTCTCCCTATTAATGACTCGGCCTTGTGCTTCTGATTATAATTCCATCACAAGTAAAACTCGTATGTCAAAACACATCCCTTTTATTGTGAAAGGCAGATTGGTAAAAAGTGACAAATTTCACTTACGTTTGGAAGACTCTTGATAAAATCATGAGCATTAGACATCTTTGTTGCTCTTTCAATGTCCTCCTGTGTCACACCATCTTTTCCATACCTGATATTCTCTGCTATCGTAGTGTCAAAAAGAACAGGCTCCTGATTTACAACACCAATGTGTTCGCGTAACCACTTCAACTTCAGGCTACGAATGTCATGGCCATCAACAGTCACCTTTGCGAAGACAAAAGTACGCGAGAAATGTTATTTATAGCATCCTGAATGAATTACTATGTCTGTCCTGTAAATGTTAACAAAATGTCTGTTCGACACGATTCAACCTTGTTTGTGTCATTAAGTCGACCCCCATTCCAGAGATTTGCCAGTAAAAGAGCAGCAGACCGCGTTGGACACTACTTGATCCTACTCTAACATAATTCAATTCTAGCATGAGACATTCATGAGAGAAAATTGCCCAAAGCTCTCATTTTCAGGGCCTTACCTCGCCACTATTGGGATCATAAAATCTCTGTAGGAGCTTGACAACTGTACTCTTCCCACAGCCACTCTCACCCACCAAGGCAACAGTCAAACCACTGTCAACAGTAAGGTTCAAACCGTTCAAAATCTAAGAAAGAAAAACATTTTCAAAAAAACTTACTGCAGATACCTCTCATTTAGTTATACACTGACAGATCGCACATAAGTAAGAAAAATAGATCTTGAGCTATTGAGCGGAATGAAGATAGCATAAGAAAATGAGTCCTCCAGAATAAACGACAAAATAGATATTATGTTCCACTGAGATATAGACATTACAAGACTTTATGGTCTTTAATGCATTTACCTTTATGTCTGGTCTTGATGGATAACTGAATTCAATGTTGCTGAAGTTTATGTTTCCCTTGAGAGAACTTTGATCAAGTTCTATTCCTTCCGTAGAACTGGAATCAATTGGAGGGACCTTATATAGAAGAAAAAAAATTGACACAACACACCGTGAGGACCACCTTCTCAACACAAGAGAGCAATACATATAGTGGTGTGTTGGTATTGAACGCTTGGGTTCCAGAAATAAAACGTATTTGAGTCCCGCAACGGCCGGTCTATCACTTGGGCTATAGGGAGGTCTATCTCTGTAAAAGCCGTCGCTACCGTCCCCCAAAATATAAGTGCTGTTCCCAGCACTCATATTTTGGTAATGAGGTAACAGACCGTCGATAGTGCAGAAACGAAATTTACATTCATCGCCAACGACGGAACTTATGCATACAGCCGAACCTCTACTGTCAACCACCTTTCAACAACGGCTACCTCCGGCTACAACGGCCGCTCTTTTTATCCCGGGGGACGGTTCATACATTCACTCTTACTTCAGCCTCATTAACAACGGCAACGGTCACTAAAGCGCATCACAATTCAAAAGTAATTTCTCGACAATGGCCAGTTAATCAACAATTTTTATTATATATTTTACTACTTTACTTACAATTTTATCCACTTGACTGATTATTTTAATTAGTTTTTTATGTCTTACTTCTTTCGTTATCTTTGTCATGCGTTTTATACATGAGCCTCTTGCTCGGGTACCAACTACCAAGGACAACCTCTTCCCACGCATGACATTAATAAATTGATTGATTGATTGATTGACTGACTGACTGACTGACTGACTGACTGACTGACTGACTGACTGATTGATTGATGATTGATTGATTGATTGATGATTGACTGATTGATTGATTGATTGATTGATTGATTGATTGATTGATTATTGACGAATGGTGTATACAGAATCCCATTTTTGATCAGAAAACGCGACAAAACTTGATCCATACCGCCGGTTATTTGACTCTCTGTTTGCTTCCTATTTCATTGATATATTAAATGTCGAACCCCAAGGAAAACAACGGGTGTCATATCACACCCCTACCTCCCCATAACGGCCACCTCAGGCTCTAAAACGACCATATTCCTCTGTCCCCAATATGGCCGTTGTGAAGACTTTCCAGGGTACTTCATACAGATTAACTACAATGTTTCAGAGAATTATCCTAAACCTGTAGTTTAAGTTTTCCTATTGACAATTAGACGCCATCAAAAGTCGACCCTGGGGTCTTGCAAAACTTACAAAGTAAAAATAGATCTAAAAAAAACTTAATATCTCCATCAGTAGGAAGTACATATAACTATCACATTCTTTTTTACCCGGTCAATTATAAGGAACACTTGATAAGCTGCTCCTTTTGCTGTTGCTATGGATTCCATGTTGTGACCAGCTTGACCCAACTGCATGGCACCAATCAGTATTGCAAAAAATACCTGCAGAAAATAAGGAGCCACTTGTTAAATACAAGGCAATGCAAATGACAGAATTTCAATTTTTGAGCGAGTGTGTTTTCACAACAATAATATTATTGCATCCTCAGAAAAATAAAATTCTTAAAACTAAAATTTTAGCTTTACGAGTTAAGAATGATGAACGACTTATCGAAACCTCACTCAAAGTTATTATCGCTAAGTTTATTCTTAATTGTCTCGCTCGCACCTGGTAATTGACTTGTCATTATAAGCAACTTCCATCGGAACGTTGAGCTTCAGGATACAAGTCTTACTCAAGTCAAATACGTATCTTGTGGCATTCTTGTGATCTTATTAGGTTGCTGCTTTCTTCGAGTGTCTGGCAAGAATTTTGTGTATTCTGTTTTTTCTCTCCCTCCATTTCGAAGAAATTTTTATCCATAACGTCAATTCTAAATTTATCAAAAGGAATTAGAAAGTATTAAGCTGATTTTTTTTTTTTTTCAAGATGAAACCGAAGTATCGCGAAAACATAATTTTTTATCGACCTAAAACGCGTTCCATCTGGTAAGCCGTGAACTAGACACTGGCAGCGAAGAAGTTGTTCATGTTTAGCAGGTAATCTTGCAATTCCAACTGTTGTTGTTCGTGTTTTTGCTATATCCCTTCGAATGAAATCTTATTTGTAAAATAAAGATTCAGGTGAAAATAAAGCCTGAACTAGCGACATAATGACTTAAATGGCATAACGATATATTGCTTATGTCGGTAACTAATGTGAACATCGACAAAAAGACATAAGGAAAGGATCAGTCTCTTAGGTTATGTGATTATTCCCATGTTGTTATGTTGCCTGTCTCAAACATAACGATATAACATCCTTCTTGTGTCGTTATGTCGTCTATTGCTAGTACGAGCTGGGCTTTCATTTTTGCATCTGAAGGAAAGGATGTCTTCAATAGGATAATTTTGCGTTTCTACGGTATGTGTGTGAAGCAAGAAACTAGAAGTGCGGTACCTAGATGGAAGACTTAATAAATCAGTCTATGAATGTCATGGTCAAATTGGCAAAAACAGATTTATTTTTAACAACATAACAAGGTAAATGAGTTTTCTCACAATGAGCAGTTGTCCTGCAGTCATTTCCTCGCCAATGATCAACTTTGAACCATACCTGCAAATATAGGAAAACAGAATTGCCTATTACGTTCATCTGGTACGTTTAAAGTTATTCCGATCAGATCTCAGTAAATCTCAGATTGTGATCCTGCTCCAGCCGACCGCCATCCAATTATTGAGAAGATTCACCCTACATATATTGCCAACAAACATTTTGTACGAGATACAACTGCTTTTTACGGCCACCACCCCTGGCCAGTTCTTAAACACGTACATTGTGTGTATTTACTTGACAACTTGTCAGTTTTATCCAGTACCGCACATAGTGTTTGTATTTAGGTACATAGAAGGCAAAAGCTATGAAACAACCCTTGATTTAATTATAAATACAATTCTGTTTCCATTCGTGTCCTTATACATACCAGAACGCTAAAGAATAGCTTGCAAAAGTTATAATTTGGAAAAAGCCAAAGCCGAGTCCTGACATATAGCCTTTCTTGATGCCATAGTCTCGAGCTTCACCGAGGTGAGATGAATATCTGGGGTTCAATTGAACATAGAAATTATCATACAAAATACCCTTATACATAAATTAGCTGACAAAATTCAAGATAAACCTCAGAGGTCCATTGACGCGCTGTACATAAGTTATTCTATATTAGTGTATACTAAAACAGTGGATAGTGTTAAATGTGCGCGCTGATTGGCTCGTCAAACTCCGAATATCCTGTGCTATTTACCTCCGAGCAATCGGGAAAAAATGGCGTCCCGGTTTGCATCCGTGACAAGGGAGAAATCGTCCAAATTAATTTTTTGTGGTGTATATTATCTCACTGTTTTAGTATATACTAAAACAACTATTCACCTCAGTGTCGGTGGCTAGCGTTGGATATTTACCTCGCCGCTTCGCGCTCCGTAAATTTTCCATCGCTAGCACCTCCACTTCGGTGAATAGTTTGTAATTATCACTAAAGTTCTAATATGATATTTGTATTATTTTGCTTAGTTTCACCATCCAGTCGTAAACTTTGCGAGCATCAGATCCTTTGACAATAAATAGAAATGCAGCACTGACTTCCTAAAAGTTTGGCTATATCAGTAGTAAAATTCAGGGGGGTCAAAGGACGTAGTGTGTATTCCGCAACATATTATATTAGGCCATGTTTCACTCTAGAGACGGACAAATCGTCTAAGCCGTCTGAAACGGAACGAACAAAATTTTGAAAGTGAAGAACGATCGCCGCAGTAAATTTTCCAAATTAAGAAATTGGAAAGAAGAAACCTCAAAAAATCGGGGCTTCAACGGGATTCGAACCCGTGACCTCCGCGATACCGGTGATACCGGTACGATGCTCTACTAACTGAGCTATGAAGCCACACATTAGAAGCCAGGTCAATTTATTGCTCGCAGAACTGGTCTTAATCTGTCCGCCGATTTTTCGATATTTCGAGGTCCATTTGTTGAAAGTCAGACTTCATTCACACCAGACGAACAATGGCCGCAACTGAATCGCTGTACTATCTAAGGGGAATGGAACTAGCAAATAGAGTGTTGGAAAAAATCAAAATGGCAGGTGGAAAAGCAAGACAACCAAGCCTGTTAGTGCCAGGCCCACTGCAAGAACACATGGTGAGTTGTCCGTCTGAATTCACAGTTTGGACAAAGAAATCTTGATACGATTTGTCCGTAGTCCAGGGTGAAAATGGCCATTCCAGTAAAGAAACTAAGCTGAAGAAAACAAACTTAAAATGATCATTTTCCTGCAGCAATCGCGTTCAGTATCTGCTTGCACGTGACAAAAATGAGAACAAATGATTTAACAATACAAATCAAGAGGATAATTAACTAAACACAGAGATTAACGACTTACCTAGCAATTTCTTTCTTCTCTCCTCCAAATGTAGCAAACAGTTCGTATTGACGAGAAAACTTCTTCTGCTATGCTCCCAGCTTTCGCATAGGCATTAAGACCTCTGGTTGTCCTTGTGGCCATTAACTGCGATATTTCAATACAATAATATAAAAGAAAAAGGAACAAAAAACAACATCCGTTTACCCCCGTAAGGGATTTTAACACAAGTGCTTATGGGCCGAGCAGTCAGATATTTTAGACTTAAGCATTCCACGGTTTAAAATCCGAACTTGCAGGAGGCGGGCCAACTAGACTTGAGCGAGCGTGGTGGAGGAGTTGAACTCGGTCTACTGCGAAACGGCTCAAGCTGGTGGTCAGCACGGCAAAGGGGCCCACGATTTCTAGTTTTCGATTCCCTAGCCAGATTGCCCGATTGCAAAACTTTAGATCGCTTGCGCTATCGTCAACTGGAAATTTGTGATGTATTGACCGATAGCCAACAAGCTCCTCCTCAACCATCAAGCAAGGTCAAATGAAAACGTGGTCTTACTGCTGTATTATGGACCCTTTGTCTAATCTATTCCCGAATGAGTCATATTGCCATTCAGTGGCGGATCCAGACCTTGAGCTTAGGGAAAGGGGGCGGTTTTTCTGCTTGGCCTGACGGCTGTTTTTTTACCGAAATACGTTGGGGGGGGGGGGGGTCAACCTCCGGTCTCCTCCCCTAGATCAGCCACTGCCATTACACATGCTAATAATACCGATACGAAGACGTTCATGGCGGTTCAAACGTCTATATTACAAATGGAAGTACATGTATGAAAATTCTATTGGGTGCTATTAGATGATACATAAATTAGGATCCCAGTTAGGAAGTTACCTTTCCAATAATTCCACCTGCAATAACCACTAAGGGACTTGCAGCAATCATTACGAGGGTGAGCTTCCATCCATATACAAATCCCATGATAAAACCGACCAGTGATGTTGCAATTGCTTGTAGCAACATGCCAATTTTGTGACCAATACCCTCCTCTACTTTATTCAGGTCTCTAAACAGAAAACGGAAATTGTGAGCGCAAATGCCATGTTTATGTGACCGTTCCAGAAAAGAACAACGATGAAAAGCGAAAGTGAAAAAGACCTGAATAACAACAACAAGCAAAAGGTCAACAACAGCATCATGGTCATCAACATCGGTAAAAAAAAGAAGAAAAATACACTAACAGCAACAACAACGATACAAACAAGGAGGTACACTTCCCTTACACTCTATACCGCTTACTGTAGCCTTAACCATCTAGAGTTATATATCGCTTCTTTTAACTGGTTGATTTGGGAATCCATACCAGGACTATACCCAATCAAAACTGAGTAAGTAACGATAACACTTACTCAGAGAGTCGATTGTTGAGTTCTCCTGGATCAGTTGTGTCAAACCAACCAATGTCCTGTTTTAAGACGGATCTAAAGAAAGCCAAACGCATTTGTCTCACTTGGCGCGTAGCAGTCACTGACCATAGTCCCATTTGGCCATACGATACGATCAAGGTTCCACAAGCCATGTAAACATAGTACAATGCAAACTTCGTCATATCTCCTTCAAGGTCAAACGGTTGCGTCACATTAGCTGTTTGAAATTTAGCATAAGTGATGAAGCTATTCATAAGTTCACCAAAGATGATAAACTGGAGAGGAAATGCTGCGCCGTGACAAATTGATGATAGAGTTGCCAGGACCATAAGCAGAACATCTAACTTATCCTGAAGCGAAACTGAGAAAAACGAATCTCATCAGTGAACGCAGGCATCTGATTGGCTGCACACAAAATAGAAAAACTTAATAGTCATAGCGATCAATAACATTATAACAAAACTAAAATCGGTTTTTTTTAACAAACCAAACCACATGTATGTACTCATTTTGGACATATTGAACTGCGCTTAAACTGAAGAATATTTATTCTGTTAGTATCCGGATTCGCAACCGTTTACACATATAGATAATCCGAGGAAATTCGTGAAAAAACGGTTACAAAGCAATTTGATGGCTCGAAAACATCCGGCAAAATGAGACAAGCGAGGATGACAATGAAGAACTACTGAAGAGCTGCTGACTAGAATAGCCAGTCCTGTGACACAGATGTGTTATCGTAGACAGCCTAAGCGGCTTAACACTCGTTCTCATTGATCCGCCATGAAAACATCCACTGGCAACGCGCGGAGTAATATTATAATATTATAATGATGATGATGGTGATGGTGATGGTGATGGTGATGGTGATGGTGATGGTGATGGTGATGGTGATGGTGATGGTGATGGTGATGGTGATGTACCTCAATACATATCTGATTTCCTAGTACAATATAAACCACCTAGAGTTTTGCGTTCTTACGATAAGAAACTGTTACAAGTTCCTCATTTCAAGCTCAAGAGTTACGGAGGTAGATCGTTTAGTTATATAGCGCCATATCTGTGGAACCAGCTTCCAGACGCCATACGGCAAGCACCATCACTTACGACATTTAAATCCAAATTGAAGACTCATTTATTTGATCAAGGTTTTAATTAGTCATAGGTTTTTTTTTCGCTTATTATCTTAGTTTTCGTACTTACTTGTTATAGTTATTTTTATCTTATTTTTTCTATTCACATAGTTGTACAGCGCTGTGAACTCTAGCATGGGCGCTATAAAAGTCTTACATATTATTATTATTGTTATTATTATTATTATTATTATTATTATTATTATTATTATTATTATTATTATTATTATTATTATTATTATTATTATTATTATTATTATTATTATTATATTATAAGCAACTGAATATTTCAAATTGAACATAAACTATTAAGAATCCCAACTGGTGGGAGGCTGACCAGTTGGCTATCTACACAAAGCGGTCGAGAACAGCAGGGTGGAAATTTGAACCAGGGACCTCCAGATTTCAAATCCAGCGCCCTAAACCACTCGGCCACGCTGCCTCCCTAATATATTATAATATATTATATGTTATTATCCACGGGGAGAACCGAGTACCACGTCTTAAAATAACGTGAGAGGGATCTCCTTGGGAATGAGGCTTCTGCGTACATACACTTCATCCTCTACTGCTTGCCCTATTGTTTAGCAGTTAGCTACGTTGTAAAGAGAGTCTGGATGTCCATAAGGTTTTAAATCAGCTAAGAACATCTTACCAGTTTTAGTAAAGGGACAGCCGGAGGCTTCTCTTCTTCCTTTTTCTTGGCTTCCTTCTCATCTTTATCACCACTGAACACAATGAAAGGACAACACAATATAGATCTTTTTTACCCAGATAACAAAATCATTTGACTTGTATTAAAAAAAAACATCCAAACAAACAGTCAACTCAGAGATTTTAGGGCAGTAGGAAATAATTATACTGTCCAAATCATGTTTTCAGTGTTCATAGCCACCAAAAAAAATACAGAGCTCAGAATGGGTCAGCCATATTGATGTACCACTTTGGTACACCAATACGCACATTGATTCTTCCCTGTAGTGCCTTCTCGTCATTTCGCCATTTCGTGTTTAAACACTCCGTAGTTAAGCATGGTTGGAAAGAGCCTAAAAACGAAGTGATCCGGTTTGAAGCCCTTGAAATCATTACCTGGCAATTACAAATAAGATAGCCATGACACTTGTGTAGCGTTGTAAACACACTTGGATTTCAATAACAGGAGGTCAACTCACGCGGTACAGAATGCGCAGTACCCGTACACACAATTATCACTGGAATCATCCACTGCAGAAGGGCCAACATGGGGTGCTGGAATCTCAATGAGCACTTAAATTGGCTTTCAATTATCAATTCTAAATTTCAGCTCTTTTCTCAGCCAGTGAATGTTTAAAATTTCAGATCTCAGCCATCAGCGAAAAAACGTTCTATTTCTCAGCTAAGAATTTCAACTGTGACCAGTTCTCATGTCTGCTATCAGTTAATCTCTATCCAAGCCCTATATAAATTTGGTCTTTAATCCTTTGTTCACTTTTTTTAGCTTACTTTTAATTCTTCCTTTCCGATTTTTTTTTTTTACACTGTACTTTTGTAAGAGCGTTGAGTCCTTCGTATTTTGGAAGCCATCGCAGTGCCTCTTGGACAAAAAGTACAAGCCGAACAGTTTTTGCAGTCTGTGTGAGGCCCGTTTCAAACGCCGTGCTTAAGTCGTGCCGAACTCAATTCATTATTTAGGTTCGACTTTGGCGCGGCTGTAGCACGGCGTTTGAAACCATTTAAGAATTAGGTTCGACTCTGCCGTGTAGCACGGCAAGCTCTGTCGTGCTACCCGACTTTGGCACGGCATGGTTTCAAACGGGGTGCTATTGCCGTGCCGAACTAAATAAGTAAATAACTAAAAATTATCATTTTGGATTTATCCGTTGGACCGCTGGTTCGTAATATCGTCTCTTTTCTAAACGCCCAGTGAATTCCCAGTGAGTGAATTAAGCTTGACCATGGCTCGACGTTTGAAACCAAGTCGTGCCAATGTCGTGCTACAGTCAAGCCAAATTGAATTTAGTTCGGCACGACTTTAGCACGGCGTTTGAAACGGGCCTGAGAGACCGTGTGAGTGTTCTTCCTAAACTGAGTAGAGTACTAGGTTTTAAATCCCGTCAAATACAGAAAAAAGACGATTCTATTCAACGAAAATATAGATTTTCTACTCGGGTTTTCTATTATGGTTCGAGGGTCTTTCTTTACGCTTTATAAATTTGTACGCGAATATCAGAAGCAATCCTCAACAGCGACACGATTTGAGCGAGATTCCTAAACACATTGTGAAAATCTTGCTATGGGTAAATATTTAACTTCACCTCGTGCTGGTCACGCAACACTGAGTTATTGGGGACACGGCGTTCAGGATTTGTGTGGCAGTCTAGAATACATAAGCATTTTATATATAAGTGCTTTAGCATCCAAACAGATTCTTGTTACAACTGAAAAAAAGTGATTTGGAGAAAAAAAACAAACAATCCGTCCGATTTAAAAACAAAACAGTCCGTCCGACGACTGTTTTCGTTCGTGCATAGAACGTTACTGAGAAAGAGGGATATAGAGCTATATAGTCTACCTTTCGTCTTTGTTTCAGCTGTATTGTGATCATCTACTGCAGCTGCCGCATTTTGCTTTTCGCTCTTGTTCAGTACACCTTTCGTCTGATCGGGAATGACCTTCACTTCAATACCGCTGAGTTCTTTCCCATCGTCAGGTTCAACAGGAGATACAGTTCTTGGCTGATTGTCCGCCAGGTCCGAGCCTGACGTTCCATCCATGACAAAAAATGTAGATCAGTCAAATTAATTCGAGTTGAAGAATTATGAAGTCTCAAATGTAATAAGCGAAGCGTAAATAGACGTCTCCACCTTGGGTCTCGCTTGAATGACTGACGCTTTTAGTTGAGGTCAGCTTTTTGTTAATACTTGCAACGTGGGTTGATGTTTTTTTTCGAATCCATACGTCGTGTTCTAAATATAATATCACAATGCTCGTGACATCACGATATGCACAAAGGTCACGCCAACCTCATCATCATCACGGCTTATCGTGGTCACGCGGCACAACGATAGCCACAAACTATAAAGGCAACTAGATACGCAAGGAAAATTTAAATACAAGCATCAACTTTGGGAATAAGTAACATGTCTTTGCACGTCGACAGCGACAGCTAAAGAATGGAACTGACAATAACGAAATTTCCGGTGTCAGTATTTGATGATGCAATTTGAGCCGCTCCTTGAAAATATACTCTGGAGGCCGGAGGAGCAGGTTTGGTACTGAGGAGACGGGGCATGGGCTACTAGGGCGCCGGGGTGCCCGGGTCGGCGGTAAACACGGGCTGTTGATGCCTACGGAAAACACGGGGTTCCGGGGTCTGTGGAAAACACGAGATGCAAAACATAGAGTTTTCTCCGGTGAGCCCGATAACAACAGTTGACGCCGACCGGGATCTTCGCTGTGCAATCCAAGGTTCCAACGATCAAATGTCGATCGATAGCCTTTGTACTATTAATAATTATCTTCCAAAGTTCCACTGGCAAGACTTTGTGGCCGCCGGTGGCGGTTTCTAGCTTCGGGAGTTTCGCGTTAGCCTGAGCGACCGCCTGAACGCAGACGTTTGCTGATGTATTTCTCTTCACAGGCCAGTGAAATAAAATCTTAGAACGTCGGCATGCACGCAGGCTGAATATTAATATTCTTATTCTTCTGCCAAGCTTTGACTGAAAATATTCTTGTAAATATTCTTTGCATAAAGCTTCTTCCTGAAATGAATTTAGCATCGAACATGCATCGTACATTAAGCAAGTGCTGTTTTTTGTTGTTTTATGGCTAGTTCTGCCTTTTATAGGAAGGAAGAGTTTATACGGTTCTCTTAAATGAACTAAAATTGTCACAAAAATTGTATTCTTTTCATTAAATATTAGCCGGGTTTGCTTTTAAGATATAGCTTAAAATTTCGCAGTTAATTTCAGCCTTGATATTCTTATAATAGAACAAATTCTTTTATAATATAGATAGGACCCTGCCCGCGCTCTGATTGGTCAAAAACCCATGTTTTATCAGAGTATAAAACATAGAAAAGCGTG
>JAHPZR010049731.1:0-12500 GCA_019787425.1 Platygyra sinensis | reverse complement strand
GACTTTCACGGAACACTGACACTGCTTTCCAAAATATTTTTCTAAAAAATTCTGACAAGTAAGTAAGTTTAAAAATTACATAAAAAGGTTAAAAGCAGAATTCAAATAAACTGAATAATCTATTCAAAGTGGTTTACAGAAGGTACAAATTGTCGAATTTTGCTTCCGTGTTATCTTTCTCGCATACTACAAATGTATAAATGAGCCATTATCTATTTCAATAGTGGCTATATCAAGCCATGCTGAAAGCATGTTAATAATAATTTTCAAACTGATTGCAGTTTCTGAACATGTGGTTAATGCATCCAGCAACTACGAATTGAATTTGTCTCTTAAATAAAACTCCCACTACGAGTTTGGTTTGAAAAGAATGATTGTTTGCACATCTTATCTATGTGAGAAAGGAAGAAGTTGATTAGTGGAAACACCGAGCGATAATTGATCGCAACGACAGGTGTTCAGAGACAGCTAGCGGGGGAATTAATCTGTTTGAGGTAGAATATATAAAAAACACTGGACAACAAAAACTATCTTCAAAGAGGGAGAAGAAACAACCGCCTTGCAGAGAAGAGATTTTTCACAGATCCACAGAGATAGAACCAAAACAAAGGAAAACCATGGTAAGCTTAAGCGTTGTTTTGCATTTCTTTGCTTGTGAAATACTAAATAAGCGGAATATTACAAGAATGACCATTACTGACAGATCCGAATACAAACCAAATTGATCACGTTTGCTTTTGGCGAAGTCTGAGAATTAAACCCAATGTTATTTTGAGGACGCTCGCACTTTTTAAACCTAGATGGTGAGTAAAAAAAGGCCGAATGCAAGAGTTTCTAAAACTTCGGAAAAAAGCCCAGTGAAGGCAATTTTTTCTACTCTCGTGAACTACGACGGCGCGCCCATTTCTTTGCAGCTTACAATTCAAAGGGGTCGGTTTCGGAAAGTCGAGAAACAACATCTATTCCACTTGTTGTATGGATTTGTCTATTACCGAGTAATCGCATCGTTGTACTATGACCTTTGGCTTTGTTTCATTTCCAATCCTTTGAGATTCTGCTCAAACGAAAAGAAAACGTGGGCTGGCTGAAGTTTGAAATCCTCGGTACGAACTAAATATCGCTTTGTAATCGAAAAAAAAGAGTCGAAAAATATAATAGCAAATATCCGTTGAAATCAAATCTTGTTACCTGTGCTTCGGGTAGTCACTTAAAAAATCTACATGTTGAACATATTTTAAGCGGAAATCGTACACGACGTAGACCCGATTACGAATTTAGGAGGATCTTATGGAGAACGCTTCAATTTCTCTGATTTCGTGCTGTTTTCTTCTGCTATCGTGTGCATTAAAGTTAGTCACAATTCTAATAGAATTAGCGTCTTATGTTTTTAAAAATACCATGTTTAAGAAGTAACTAAAACCTTTGAAACCTTTGTGGAGAAAAATAAATAGCAGTCTACGGAGCAAGAAACGCACAGTCACATAAAAGACAATTTTCATTTTACAGTCAACGATGAAATACGTCGAGCACAGCGAGTTGGTAATGAATGAATGAACGAATGAAGGCAGCTGTCAATATTCATATGCAGCTCGATGAGGAAAAGAGAGTGATTCCTTTCACCAGTTATTACTATAATTTACTTTCTTATTCACACAATAATTATTACCTCATCCGTTTAACACTTTTGATTTCAAACAATGTTATTTGATTAATGAAGTTGGAAACGCCCATTTGGTCTAAAACGGTCAATTTGGTGTCGGAATTATGAGCCTGAAATAATTAAAATAAGATTGGTCCATTGATTTGAAGACAAAGGAAAAAAACAACAAGAAAAATGGAGACAAGAAAGTTGTCGGCATCGAACAGCAGGGAGATAACAACAGGCTGGCTAAATGTTTACAATAAGATGCAACTAATGAAGAGCGGGAATATCAGAGTACACACTACTGAGCAAAGTTTTCGTCTTCCATGACCACATTCTATATTACTAATAAATCATTCATACGAAGAAAACTACATTCGATTCTCGCAAAATAGAAGCTACTTCTTCGATAACTATACGTTGTGTGGACAAAAAAACACGAATTTATAGATCAAGTCTCAGCTTTTGACTAATATAACACATTTTACGACTATAGTTGTAACATCAATGCCTTGAGTTCTGGGAACACCGTTTCGAGTAATTTAATTAGCCGCTCTGGTATCGTTCTAAGCACAAATCATGTTTCTTCAACTGAGCATACATTGCAAGTGGGTCTATTATTTCACCCGCCGCCAGTTGAGATCGGTAAAAGCGCGAACGATTGATTTCTTGTGAAACAGTTGCATGTCTCACATGCTTTCGCTTTCTGAAAGGCTTTCTTTCACTGGCGACGGAGTCAGTGTCCGAGTCTTAAACAGAAACACGGAGCGATACGATCTAGTGAAAATCAAACCTACAGAGTCAGAAGCAGAATTCAAGACCGATTGCGGTAATGCTTCTGTCGCTTATGATCATTATTGGAAGAATTAACCAATCAAAATGCTCTAATCTGGGCCTTGTGATTGGTTTTGTTCTTCGGCGTCTGCATCCAAATCCGACAATCTAGTTTTCAATGGATCATAAGTGAAGGAGTCCTAAGTAGAATCGGAAGAAAATGGAAACGGAAAATGGAAGTAGATTTTCTTTATTCTCTAAGAGGGAAAATGATATAAGAAAGGTAGCAATAAATGGTAGCTGAATAATCAGGGTTTTTAAGAAATTGATACGAATGTGTTGCATCGAGAAAGAATAATTAGCCAGCATTCAAGCACAGGTCTCAGTCCAGCATTTAACTCCGTGCCGGAGAGCAGGGATGGCGCAGTGGTGAGAGTGCTCGCCTCCCACCAATGTGTCCCGGGTTCGATTCCCAGACCCAGCGTCATATGTGGGTTGAGTTTCTTGTTGGTTCTCTTCCTTGCTCCGAGAGGTTTTTCTCCGGGTACTCCGGTTTTCTCCTCTCCTCAAAAACCAGCATTTCCAAATTCCAATTCTATCTGGATTATTCTCAAGCACTTTACCATGAGACTCTGGCTCGGGTGTTTGCGCAAGCACTCCGTGTGTTTGACATTAAATTTACATTTACATTTGCTGGACCATTGAGCTTCTCCTCTTTCTTTCCTTCTTTGTTTCTTTGTTTCTTTGTTTTTTGTTGTTGTTGTTGTTGTTGTTTGTTTGTTTGTTTGTTTGTTTGGTTTTTTTGCTAAGTTTGACATATCCTTCTCAGGGCATTGGTAAATCTTACTCACTAAGCAAAATCACCTCCATGCATCCCGTATGGTGTTAATGAATTATGGTCACCTTCATCGCCAAAACTGCGAAAACTCTTTTGCAGTTCAGTTACTCTCTGACTTTGGTTGTTATCATGTGGTAAACGAGAATTGTTCGGTAACTTCGTCGATACAATCAGAAAAGCATAAGCTCGTATTTTTATGTTAGGACTGGCTTTTATATTATACGTTGAAACTTCGATAAAAGTCTACCAGACGATGGCTTGACACTTAATTACAATAGTGAGCCTGAGAATGGGGTGTGGTTTCCTCATCTCGTATTGGAGGCTTTTAATTCACGGACAATTCACGTGATCCCGCAGAAATCAAAATTCACATAATCTCTTCTTTTAGCACGAATACCTCAATAATATGGACACTCAGTGCTGCAACTTTACTGTTCATGTTATGGAGGTTTGACTGAATAACCTTTAGACAGTACATATCAAATCCCTGAGTTGAGAGGGAGTTGTCGTCTATGGTAAACAGCCAATTCAAACTAGCCGAGTTAATTTAATTTATTTGAAACAGTTCAAGTTGGCTTTCCCCAGCAGTTCCTACACTAACATTGCTACAACGACTATTTCAGGTGAGGAGTCACCTATTGTTTGCTATGATTGCTACAATTCTCGTAGTGGAGATATTACAAACCGCAGACGCTGGGCCGGCTTGCCTCTGTATGGACTTTGGAATATCCTGTCTGAATGGCTGCATAACCGACCAATGCGCGAATAGATGTCATGTACAAAAGATGATGTGCTACAAGAATTGTCGCCGTAGCAAGAAAGATGCAACAATGTTTGATGCACTCCTGGCTGATGAGGACATGCTGGATAACTTACTATAATATCGACAGAAAGAAACAGAACAAAACTTTTTTCCTTTTCTGTTATGAGAGATAAGAGATACAGTAATACAAAATGATTGAGCTGCAGGATATGTAGTTAATGCCGATTTTTAAAACAAACTTGATTACTGAAAACTTGTCGATGGATTGAAAGGTGTCAATAAAAAGGATACCAAAGAATTTCGGTCCAAGGTTTATTGAATTAGGTGGTTTTACTGAAAATGCACTGGATGCATACTATTCAGTAGTAAACCAGAGAAAATTAATGTGACGAAAATCTCGAGCTGTCGAGAGTTGGGAGGTTGGGGTGCACTTACCCTGTGACTTATGACTCGAGTGTTCGATATTTCCTCAAGTGCCGGCAATCCGGAATAGAGACCTTTAGATGAAAATACAGCAGTACGAGATTGAGTCCGAGTACGATTTTCAAATTTTCCAGTGTTCTCGCTTCTTTATCTTGGCTTGATAGGTAGAGAGGGTAACTCGTAAGACACCTAGGAAGACATGGGTATGTGAATTGAAAAGTCGTACTAATACTCCATCGCGTATTTGTACTCAAATCTTAAGTACCCTGATAATCCAAAGTCTACGCAGACATTCTTTGAGAAGATTGCCTATTGAGACCAAAGAATGTCTGCGTTTTAGGCTAACAAAACACCAGAAATGACTCAAAAGTGGCACCTGTGAACTGAAGGTGTCGAGCAAAGCCATAACCAATGTCTTACGGGTACGTCCCAACTCCACAGGTGTCCTGCGGGAAAAAAGTTCGTACGCGCACCACTGGCAACATGACCCCAACAGACTTTTTATCAAAAGAAAGCTTAAGAAATTTAGTTTACGATGGAGTCTACGAGGATTCAGTAAAGGGTGAAACGACCGAGGGTTCCTCTATTGAATTTATCGATTATCTGTTTATCGATTATCACTGAAAGTGGAAGTATTCCTCCCAAAATCAACTGCGTGATTTTAACTCGTCAAGGGTTGTAAACAACTAGAGCCACGCCGGGAGATTATCTGGCCTTATGAAACCGCAAACCAATGAAGCAAGAGGCTAGGACTTCCTAGCGTCAATGACAATGGATCAGGATTTCCCGGGAAAAGCATCGCATAGCAACACGTTTTCTATCTCGCTGTCACATTGAAGAAAAAGACACTCGCCAAAGGCAAAAGAACAAATGAACGATATAAACAAATAACTTGAAATACGAACTCCAAGATGAGCGTTTGCGGCGAAAATTTCCCCTGGCGGTTTCGTCTATTCAAGCGATTATGACGATTGTCACACTTTCCTGGTTTATAAACTTCATTTGAAAATATGTCTTTTCTAAATAACTTGGCCGCTTTTTGAGATTTTTAATATTTTTCTTTTCTAACTGGAGATAAATAAAAAACGATAATTTTGTGCCCTTGAAGGTGGGAAGTAAACTTAAAAGTCTTAATCCATGATTATACCAGTTTACCTGGTCGATGAATGGCTGAGAACTTGCCCACTTTTATTTTATCATCTTACGATATAATAACCTTGCCTACGTAGGTTGCCATTAGGAACGCGCTGACCTGGACACTAGTTTTCTCACTTTGAAAAGTTCACCTCAACCTGAAACCAAGGTACATCTAATAATCCGCAACAATCTTCGTAGTGTTTTGCTTGATTTTCAATCGCTTATTGAAAAGCCTGTTTTGAGTGTGCTTTTGCTCATCCTATAATATTATTTTTATCATATTTCGTTAAAAACATGGATCGCGTCTCTGTGATATGCAAATTAGCTATGAAATGGCATCTAATGCGCATGAGCGTCAGCTGACTTTGCCCCTTCAAGTTCCACGCATATGTTGTTGGCAGCAAAGGTCTTTTCTTTTAGATAGACTGCTTTAGGCACGTTTGCTCTATGTTGCTTCAGCTATATGCGCCTTTGTCATAGTTGCGCGGGGACATTCCAACTTACAGTCCGCGGGTAACTATAACCTTGACGCTCAATCCACAAGGTTAACGAAAATGTCTCTACATCAATATTCCCCTCTCTTTCTCGACAGACAAAATACTGCGAAGCTTCTTATCATATCATAAATCAACTAAGCAATTTCGTATGTACATAAACTCTCTGATATTTTGTGTTTAATTTGACTGGAATTAAAATTTCAATTCTGCCCGGTATTTTGCGCTCTTCCTCTTCTATGAACAGTGCCTAACCATGCTTCGTCGTATAAAAAAGCTAACTGGTCGTTGATTATTATATATTTAGTTTTGATCGCCGTTCTTGTGAATTGTCTGTGCTCAATATCCGGCCTTAAAAAGTGCATAATATTACACAGTCCTAACGTAAACAATCAATCTCAAGCGATGGCCGTAAATTTATTGTTCATTTTCTTCAATTTACGGCACGGAAAGTAGAAAATAACGCGATAGCGGGCGCTTAAAATAGCTCGCGTCCCGTGCCACAAAAAACTGAGATCGGCAACCGTTAGAAGTTCCTTATATTTTGTTAGCTTTTGCTAAAACTGACTGTTGTTGTGCCCCGGAGGACAATAGAGACGATAACTTTTCTTAGAAAATACATTTGTCCTCATTTCATTGATTCTTATATTTAATATCCTGATTTCTAGTTTCTTTTTTCTTCGCGCGCAGTGAACTTCAGTTGGCTCCGCATATCTGTATTTTTCGCTCGTCTTTTACATATTGTAATTGTTCCGATTCTGCTTTCGAAATTTTACTGCCACATCATGCAGTCAGACTAACAAAGTTCAGAAATGTAGTGGGTCAAAGATGAAAACTGAAAAATGTGCACAATGCCTCATTTTAAAATTGCAAATAGCCAAAATCTGGAAGATGAAAACAGAAAATTTTTCACTTCGGCACATTTAGAATTCAAATCGTCACAATGAAATCCATTGACTTATTATCAGAAATACGACCTTAAAATATCTAAGAAATTTCATTCCCTAACTGTTTCCTTTGTTTTTTTTTTCTTCTTCTTCTTCTTCTTCTTCTTCCATTGTTTTGGAGTGTTATGTAATTCCAGTTGCGCAGTAAACAAAAACTCTCCTTGAAGCAGCTTCAGTTATTTTCAAGGTAATAGGACTAAAACTGAGCTCTGAAAGTTCTAAATTCATATAACATTCAGTTCAAAATCAATGGCTATATAACAGTACTTTTAAACGCATAATATTGCATTTCATTCAGAGTTTTACCTGATGACTAGTTAATTAAATCATACAAGTTGTCAAATAGGCGAGCCAAATATAGCCTTCTATAGTGCTGTCTTTTGTTATTGCACGTTCAACCCGGCAAATCACGTATGGTGAATCAAAGCCGTCATGTCTGCGTACTGGATAAGACAGCCTTTCACATCTCAATACACCGCTGTTGCTCATTGTGCCTTATATAAAAAAGAGAAAAGCCTGTTATCATGAAAATCCCCAAACCCATTAAGAGTGATGTCCAGCTTCATTTCCTGGCGCTGTGAGCTTTATTTGACCTGATATGTAATCAGCAACGCTGATTGGAGGGACAGCTTATTTGAAAGAGGCAAGTCGAGTATTTCCGTAAACCAAAGTGATAATATAATCTGCTGGATGAGGAATAGAAAAAGGAATAGATGGAATTAAAGATGTCGATAGTAAATACGTATTTGGACCTGACTATCTAAGTGGCTTCGTCCACATGTACAAAAGCTGAGATATTTGGTCAAATATTGGTCAAGACAGTTTTGCATAATTTATTACCAAAGGATCAGAAAGAGGAAGTGTATACAACAAAAGAAAGGGAACAGATTTTAGTTCAAAGTCTATAATTCTGAAAGCTCTGAACGCGAAAGAAAATGAAAAGG
Source organism: Platygyra sinensis (assembly GCA_019787425.1). NCBI lineage: Eukaryota > Metazoa > Cnidaria > Anthozoa > Scleractinia > Merulinidae > Platygyra > Platygyra sinensis. Next base: position 4,538 of record JAHPZR010049731.1, on the reverse strand, counting down.
GCATTAACTAGAAGCAAAAGACAGAGGATATCTTTTGTTACTTTGATCTTCCTCGACTACAATTAGTGCCTCAAAGATGTAATTAAAACAGCGACATTTTCGGCAAAATACCTGCTTCCTCCCACCCACGGTATGGTATTCCTTTTGCAACAGAAAAACGATTTCTTTGTTATGTGTTCCCGACTAAATAAACAGAAAGATTTTTAGTAGGAAACTTATACTGGACACAAAAGAAACAAGAAAAGGATTACGGTATTAGTTTAGGCAAAAAAATGATGATTATTACTCATATAAAATTTTGAATATTTTCTCATTCAACCTCTGCAAACGATACAATATAAAATCCTTGGTCAAAGGCTATTGTGGCGCTTTGACACAGTATTTCTTTATTTCTTGTTTTGGTATTGACTTAAAATTTGTATTTGAAACCCTTCCATAAAAACAAGGATGAGTCTGCGGTGCTAGTATTGCCTTGCTTCGTTTGACTAATAAGGTTTTAATTAATTTTTTATTTTGTTTTACTATTTGGTGATATTTTCCTTTTCTTTTCAGACAATACGAAACCCAAAAAATGTCAGCAAAAAGGAGTTTTTGTTCAATAATGATAATATCACCTTTCGGCGAGGTTTCCTTAGTTCCTCTGAATGACACTGCACGAATATAAAAACCCATTTTTCACTCAAGCATCATCTCTTGAGAGTTAAGTCAATCAAACTTTAAGTTGATTCGTGGAGTTGTACTTTTAGACTGAAACAGGTGAAAACCACGTCATCCTCACGATTAACAAACAAACAAAAGTCGATGCTTGAGAACATTACCATCCAAAAACCGCTCTCGTTTGAGCATCTCCGCCGTAAACCCTTAATCTTTCCGGCATAACTGAAAGCTGATAAGACTCAGTAACTAATTTAGTGGTTAGTTGTGATCAAATCGGATCACTTTCTTTAATCAGCATACATTTCGTGTGAAACAAACCGAGAATACATTGACTTATTACTAAAATGTTGACACAACTTCAAGCAGGTGAAAAGGGGCTTGATTCTTAACGGCAAGAAAACAACTCCAGTTGATGATCTAAACAAACGGTTGCCGCCACAAACACAATGGAGATGGTCTTTCACCTCTGCCAAATGCTAATAACCTTTCCCGGACATTGCATGAAGTCCACACCGACCTTCATTTACGTGCCGCTTTCAACTTCCATTAATGGTGGAGGCCCACAACACAAGACCGGATGCTAATTAACCGTTATAAGAAACTGGATGCTGCCGTCATTCCGCATAAGAAAAATCGACAACTCTCTGTTCAGCTAACAGCGCTCCAGTAACTATAACACAGAGGACACAAGGTAAGAGCTAATAAGTAACTGTATATTTAACTGAGAAAGAACTCCGACTTTACTCGTTTGATCTGCTTTTTTCATGAAGTATTTTGTCATTATTGCCTTCAGAACTTCAGATTCATTTAAAAAGTTGGATGGGTATTAGAAATTTTGTTATTCCAATATTATTGTATGAGATTCTTGTTTGCAAAATTCTCAAATACAGTTTTCTTCTCAAGTAGTTAATTTTAAAAGTTTTATAACATGTAAACCACAGAGAAAACAAAATACCATTGACAATACAACAAGTTCTTTGCTAAATTTTTCTTGCTAAGATAATAGAGCATTTAATATTTTAGTGACAACAAGAAGAAGGATATAACTTTTGGTGATTTGTAGTTTCCCCTTGAAAGTTAATCATTTTAAAAATGACCATAAATAATACCACTTATAGGGCCTGGCCGTAAAATATCGACATTAACGTTAACCTTCAAGAATCCATCATAGATAATTTATAATCAATATATGTTAATATTAATATAATTAAAGTAAAGATTGTACGAATTAATCCGAATTGCACTCCTAGTAGTGATTTCCCTGCGAAATCCTGACGGTAACCTTTCTCGCTTTTAGATATCGAAAATGATGTATTGTTGAAGGACTATCAAGAAGAAATCGCCCAGAAGTTCGCAGAATCAATTATTCACATCATTTCAAAAATTTCTGTGGGTTTTTTTTTTTTCAATATCTTCTCAAACGATTTATTTTTTACAACACAAAAGGTCGAAAACAAAGTTTAAAGCTCATATGAAACACTTGGAAGTACTGGTGAAATGAAACTAACAATGAAATTTTCCCTATTTTTGCACAATTCCTCTGAACTTTGCAATGCATTTTCTAGAGTTTGTATGGGAAACTGTTTTCGGTGTTATCACAGAACACTATTTATATTTTTAGCTTTACTGAAAATTTAAAACGGGTTGTAAAACACTTAAAAGTGTTCTGGTACAAGGTTTTTTTCCACTATAACTAAAACTGCTTGATTTCCCATCGCATTTGGTCTTAATTTATATTTGTGCTATTGCTCCCTTTCAGATGGCTGGTTTTTCTGCTTACTTTGGAGCACTTCTTCTACTTTATTGCTGCTTTTATTCAGCGTATTGCTCGTGTGACTGTGGCACAGACTATGCCCAATGTATTTCGTTTTGCTCTAGCCCCCAAGAATGTACGGGTTGTGTGAACGAGAAAGACGATTGCAATAGAAGATGTAGCACAGGAAAGAGGAGTTCAGAAGATTGGAAACCTAAAGCACATGCAAACTCCGTGCTGATCACTCCAGACCAATATAACCATGATGTTCCGTTGAGACACAGTCAGGATCAGACTCTGAAATATCTTTTGCGCGATATTCTAGCCAAACGTGAAAAGGATGGTCGGCATTAACCCCCAGAGAATTCAGAGTTCTTAAATATTTTCGTTCACTTTGCCTGGCAGAAAAATATAACCAGCAGACAATCTCGCTAAAATAATTTGTAATTTGGTAAAGAAGTTATATCTGCCCTTAAAATAAATGTTGCCTTGACAAAAATGGTCTACTCTTTCTGAAAGTCTAACCTTATACCTGTCTGCTACCTGAGAAAGGCAGTTCAATTGACCGGGACTCGGTGGATACTTGACATGCATTTCCTTAACCCTTTCGTCAAACTTGCCAATGTCACCCCCAAGCGCGGCTTTCAAAGAGCGAAGTTATTGCAGTTTAGACTGCGGGAAACTGAGAGACCCCTGAAACGAAGTTGCCTCACTGACAGAGCATCCATTATAGTTGAGATCAAGTCGCTCGTCTTAGTCTCTTAGGCATTACCCCAAAAAAACAAATCCTAGTTAAAGCTGCACTTGAAATATATATTTGGAAGTCTAGACAGGGTATAACTGATGGCAGAAAATTTAACTGCCAGTTGAGTAATGACTATCCTGGGTCACCCAGGGTAAGAAACGACGTGATTTTAGCCAATACCTGGGATCTGCAAAATTTACTGATATCTCATAAATGAGTTGAAATGTTACCTGATAGTTTTGACATCTTCGAAACTGAATGGTAACTGAAGTTGATGTCTGCGTGTCATTGTGTACTCCATCAGCTCTGAAACTGTTTTGTCCCAGCTTGTATATTGAACAGTTTAGATTGAAAAAAACACTGCATAATCTAGAAAAAGGTACATTCCTAACCACCTCTGCAATGGCCATGCACTTTAGAGGACTTTATCCTGCCCCGAAAGTTGAAGAGAGGTTCACGGGTCTCTACGGCAATTTTCACTCTCCTTCATGTACGCCGAGGGAGAGAAACTAGATATTCGTAGTGTGCTGCTGGCCGCTGCAATAACTTAACATGCATTCAACGATCATGGAAGTTCAGTAGCCCATGACTCTTCCGACAAAGGAATGAAAAATTGTGAGCATGAGAAGTTTTAATTCATTCGCGTTGTCTACTTACTTTAGCTTGGGCTTGAACGCTATAGACGTACATTACAACAGATACACTACCCTACTTAAAATACCGTACTAAGACTAATTACACCACAACTAAAGATATTTTTTGGTTTTGCATTATACGGTGACAGATAAAGACATGCAGATGTCCAATTAACTCCCTTACAAGTTTGAATAGCAAAATAAGTAATACGAGAATTATTAACCTAACAATTATCCAGGAGACTTCCATTACTTTCCTTGAATTAAGCCTATATAAACTATAACAGAAGCTCCCATCTTTTATAAAAAAAAACGCGAAGCTTTCGGTTCTTCATAGCAATTATAGAATAATCAATTTTTCAACTTCTTGTTTAGCTTCGACCTAGTGCAGAAATAGTCTTAAGTTCGGAGAGATCTTGTTTTTTCTACTCTCCCAAATAGTTATTTTACCGAGAGTTATCAGATTATTTAATACATCTGTTTTATGAAGAAGGCCAAATATGATGTCCTTTAAGGGCAAAGATAGATTTCCACCACCAAGATCAGACCACCAGACTGTGAATCTACTCCAGTACGCCCGAACAATGGAGCAGGTAAAGAAGACGTGGTACAAATCTTCCGTATAGGTTCCACAGAAAGAACACTTGTCCGAATAGTTTTTTGAATAGTTTACTGTACGTAAACAAAATGATATTCAACATACTGCATTGGAATAACCAAACATACGTTTCACTTGCAATTCGATATA
>JAHPZR010049730.1:7500-42042 GCA_019787425.1 Platygyra sinensis | reverse complement strand
GTTTTCATGATGTAATTAAAACAGTAAAATTTGAAAATAGTCATCAGACTGCCCACAGATCCGGTGTGGTCCATGTTTTACTGCCGATAATTGAGTGAATATGCACCCTCTTGCCTCGAGAATAATACTAATAATAATAAACAAAATACAAAAGGGCTTAATAATCGAGTCACAGTGAACAGATACAACTATAATAATAATTGTGCAGCTCCAGAAACTATCAGTACTCCTCCATAAGAAGAAATTGGAATTTCCGAGGGTTGTCCAATACTCCGACAAATGTTTGCATAGCATTGCATTGTATTATATCCCGGGGTTGGATCTAAGGGGAGGGTTCAGGGGATGCGCACCCCCCCCCCCCTGACGTCATATATCCGCATCCTGACGTCATATAGCCGCGCTGCTGCGTGCACGTGTCCTGGGTTCTTGCGTGTATGTTGTCACGTTGCATGATCAAATGATGAGAGTTGCGAGATTATCTTGCGGATTTTTCACAACGATGGCAAGGAATAAGGTAGGGAAGAAGAACCAGCGCTCTTTTATGCACTTTCATGCTCTGAATCAATGAAAAAAGGTGAGTTTTTCAGGGTCGAAATTTTCTTTTATTTCCAGATTTGAATGAATAATATCTGCTCGCGTGTGTTGTAGGCTTAAACTTTTGCGTTTGTTAAGTAAGAAATCTCTTCACTCTGGTATCGAGTCAATTCGTGGGTTTCCGAAACAATGCTTAGTCATAACCAAAACCCTTTTTTGATAGTTTCTTATTGTTTCTCCTTGTTTGGCGAGTTTGTAAAAGTTTTCGAAATTAAGGCGAAGAGTACGAGTAACGTGTGCACTTTCAAGTCCGAGTCGGTGCTTTCAATTGTCAATAAATCTAGACCAAGATTTGTTTTGGCTGTGTCGAGATGCTACAACAATTTTCACCAGCGTAATGAGGCTATTAATATCATGTGTTTCTGTCACATAGTGAAACTTTACACTGCGAAAATAAAATAGACAAGGAGTTTTGATAACTCGACCAACAAAGTCAAATTTTACTCGAGTTGATGAAAGAAAGCGCCATCGTAACTTTGCTTATGATTTCTGCTGTATTCACATATTTTCAGCTAAGCTTTATATATCTTCTCAAACAGTTATCAACCTTAAATAAACATATTCAAAAACTAGAGATATTATATGAGTTCCATGTACGTTTTCACACCTGCCAAAGCGTGGAACGCTAATTTGTCATGTTTTACTGACTGTACAAAACACACACCGGCGAGCACTTTTATTCATCGACAACAGAGAATTCCTATATTGAATTTTTACACAAACAAAACTGAGCAGCATGTACAGACATCAACCTATTTTCACTTATTGTTCATTGAAGAAACGTCAAGCGTTGCTTACAATTAAGGCGAAACTGAAACTTGCAATTATTTCTTTTTTGCTTTTCGGTCGCGAAGACTCTGCCGAAATCTTCGCAAACGTGTGGCAAGAAGAGGAAAAATTTGAGGTTCTGAAACGCTGCTATATCCAGATATATCCAACTAGTTTTTCGCTGTGTTATGGAAAAGCTGTTAATCGTCTACATATGTGAAATTTAGAGTGGAGTAATGTGAAGTTGTTGCAAAAGAAGTAACGGAACACTACTTGGTCAGTGATGTAAAGCGGGACATACCTAAATTCGACGCTGCCTTACTTCACTCTATCTGGAGCAACTTACGACGAAAATACTTAAGCAACATTCCAGTAGACATAAACGCGTTGAGTTGTGGGCCAAAAGCATAAAAGAGTTTGGGAATTTTGGAGGAAATTTCCCCTGCGTGACATTCGCAAAAGTTCTCGCAGCATGTACACGCGTGTACCGTAAGCGATAGCGCAATTTTTTTCCAAAAATAAAAAAAAAAATTTTCCCACCCCAAATACTAGAAATGGCGTGCGCTTACGGTCTTCGTCCCCGATTATGGCTACTGGTATGGTTTACCATCTTCTGGGACCATATATTAACACACAACAAAGTCAACAGTATATCTACTCCCCCGATCCCGCGCTCGCTTTAAATGCGTCGCTTTAAAGACACTTTGAGCTGGGATATTTTTGGAATAACATCTTGTTTTAGTTTCCTCTTTCCTGTCTTTGCACCCAACATTTCGTACATGTAACTGACTTCGTAACAATCCCGGCCTGTGAAGTGTTCATTATAAACTTAGACATTCTCATTTTTGTCATAAAACGTGCATCCCGAAGAAGCTAATCCAGCCACTTTTTGCCAACTTTTTTGTTTCTTAACGGCAAATTATGACAACTTAAACATTATTCTGGATCTTTATCTGATCGATTTTAACAACCAGGGGTACACGAAGGGATTTTTTCACAATAAACCAGACAAGAAACGCCTGAAAGGGTATTACTGAGGCAGCTGCACTCCAAGCCTCCACTAAATTCAGGTTGGGAGGGAATGACGTCACGCTTAACGGCCTGGCCGCTGAACACAAGTTTTAAAATGACGGCTGCCGATGCTGAATTTTGGGCTTTTTTGGAGACTAATTTCTCGGGATAGCATGCACTTTAGAAGCTGAAACTTCAGTGAGAATTTTACCCCAATATAAACTTTTTATTGATGATGACAAAGAAATACGCTCCTTGGAGTGACTTTCTTCTTTAAAGTGCCGCTATGATCAAAAAATCATTTTTTATTCCTTTACTTTGTGAAAGCGTGTTCGTTTAACACTTAAATGGCAAAGTTTTGAGCTTTGAGTTTTATCCAAAGGCTGTTTATTTCGACTGTAAGTTTTGCATTTCACGGTCCGCCATTACTCACGTTCAAAACTGACCAATTGTACCCTGGAGGTTTAGATCCGCGGATAACATGACGTCTACGACTCATTAGTTTAAAATTTCAGCGTGTAAACGTTATTTATTATACATGCAAAACACTGTTTTAAAAGTCTGAAAGCCCAAAACTCCCGTGCTGCATATTTATTTAGCTTCGTACACACGCATTGCATTCTTTCACTGGTGAGTCGTTTAAGTCATTTTCTCCTCGACCCAGCTCTCTCAAGATTTTAAAGTTAGTAATGGCGGGCGAATAAGTCAGAAAAATCCAGTCAAAATAAACAGGTGTCTTTTTAAAATCAGAACTTAAAACTTGGGTCAGTTTGTGTTTAGTTAACATCGCTTTGAAATCCAAAGGAAAACAAAAATGTTCTTTTGGTCGTAGTAGCACTTTTATTAAGTTTACCATCATTCGCTACAACTTTTGATTTGAATTTCCTTGTTCCCCTTCTTCTTGTTTTAACCAGTCTTCATCAGCCATCGGTTCATATGGGTACATAAAGCAAGTTAAGGTCATTCCCCAGTATTGCATTGCGCATCCCTACTGCGCATAATTTTACGCGTGATTAGCGCGCATGCATTAGAAAGTGGCGGCTTTTTTTTTACGGCTGGACCTCGCCATAGAAGTAAATCGTCATTTTCTCGAAAACGACTACGGTGACCTATCATTTTTTTCTGTTGTTTTGAACTGCGTAGTAAATTTCTCTATGTAAAATAAATATGAGCCAATTCTCAGTATTGAGCAAAACACAATCGACAGAAACGTGAATTTAGCAAGCAATCGTGACTATAATCATGGTGCTATTATAAGGATTTATATGGAATAAACAAGGTGGTGCTGCTCCTAAACGAACATGGGGACCCCTCATCTTTATTTCAAAATTGAAGTTTCTATAATATAAACAATCAATTCGCAAAGTTTGAGAAAAATCTCAGTGTAGGTTCTATTTCAGTGGAATGACCTTAATCCAGACTTTCTAAACTGTTGATTTCTCGCTCGTCACTTTGATGCTATTCTCTGGGAGGGAACGGATAGTTGGAGACCTCGGAATCAATCAAATTATTCCTACTGTATTACCAGAAGCATATCACCTAAAAGAGTTTAACTTCCCTATGTGATATGCTTCAACATTTCTTAAAGATTAAAATGATTTTGGTGGCTGAGGTTCAAACTAAAGAGATTTGACGGTCAGAAATTTCAGATGAAACCTAGCTGATCACTAAACAGTCCGGGCCACAACCAGAACTGGATATAAAATTTCCTGTAATTTCATTGGCTAACAGGCTAAACCAAAACATTGCCTTGACCGCGAAAGGACTAAGTCCCAGGTAAATAACTCTCCCGCTCTTCGAGATCATGCGAGAGGCGCAGAATGTTCGAACTTCGAAGCACAGCTATATGAAATTCAACCCTATAGGACGGATTTATCGAGACAATTTATCCGCCCAAGGATTCGATGCATAGATGTCAAGATACTGTTGATTCGCCAAGCGTTGTGTGGAAACCGGGTACGCGTGTCACCGGTGTAGTGGAACGTATGGACTTTTCGCTAAGTTCTGCGCTAAGCTTTAATAAATATTACAAGATACCTAAGCAAATTAAGAGGAAAACAACCCAAAAGAGGCATATTATGTGGTGAAATGGTTTGAGAAGCGATCCCTCGAAAGTGGATGAGTATTTGCAAGTCTAGGACTGGTCTCTGTTGTGAGCGAAGATATTTTGGCCTAGCGGACTGGCACATCTAGCTTGGATCCCTGTAGTTGAATTGATGGTTTACAGTTCGGCATAATAATACCGTTTCGACATGAAGATATGAAAAGTTCAGCCCGTTTGCAATCAATGTTTGCCTGATAATACGGTAAGCTACAATGCCATATAAAATATGGGACCATTTGAACGCTATCGGTAAATAATTCTATATTGCTTTCACAAATAATGCACTTGTCACTGGAACCCCCACCCCGGAGAGACGTGGGGCATACGTGGAGATTTGCCAGTGCTTAGATGACTTACCAGCCCCAGGGGGTGGGGTTCACTTTAGACATGTTTTATTTTATGCAGGGACTAGGCTCTAGTCCGATGCACATGGTCGAGTGTTTAAAATGGCGGGTTCTGAAGGTGAGTTTAAAGGAGAAGGTCACTCCAAAAGGCATGTTATTTTTGTCATCACCAATAAAAAGTTTATATTAAGTTTAGTTACTCACCGAAGTTTCAGCCTCTAAAGTGCATTCTATCCCAAGTAATTTGTCTCCAAAGAAGCCCGCATCCGCAGCCGCCATTTTGAAACAAATGCTGAGCGGCCAGGTCGGGCTAGGCCGCTAAGCGTGACATCATCGTTACCAAGAGATCTTGTCTTGCAAGCGTATTTGTTTACTCGAGGTCATGGCTGATCTTCAACTTTACCGTTTTAAGCCAGAACGTGTTTCTAATCCTGAGGATAGCGAAAGCAAAAACGAAGAAGTAAACGATCGGTTAGAAGGCACATTTTGGTGTGCTTGTGAGCGATGTCAAATCATGCCAACGCGATGCAAAGAGAATGTGTTTGTTGCTGAGAACAGTCAGAGGAAGAAAACAAAATTCAAGGTAAAATTTTAAGCGTATACTGCATCGGTTCCAGTAAATAGAAAAAGCGGTTTTCCTTGTAAATTGCTGTAGACATTAAAAAGCGGTTTTATAAAGCCGCAAGCAGTTATTTTTTTGCGTCAACTGTTTGTATTTTTATTTTCACCGTGTCTAAATGTAACGGTCTCAAATAGACTAAATAACCTGCAGTCACAAATATTCATCGAATTCCGACTGAAATCCTCAATCAAACCTATTGAAAGTATTTGGTGTTTCTTTAGAAATGTCAAGCGATCCTAAAAAGTATATTGGTTTTACATTCGATGAATTCGATGAATATTTCTGACTGCCAGACAAGATCTCTTGGTAACGATGACGTCACACTTAGCGGCGTACCCCGACCTGGCCGCTCAGCATTTGTTTTAAAATGGCGGCTGCGGATGCGAAATTTTAGGCTTCTTTGGAGACAAATTACTTGGGATAGAATGCACTTTAGAGGCTGAAACTTCGGTGAGTAACTAAACTAATTATAAACTTTTTATTGGTGATGACAAAAATAAGACGCCTTTTGGAGTGACCTTCTCCTTTAAGGTGGCTCGATCGGATTTTTGAGTCACGATACCGTTCAACTTTGAGCGACTAGAGCACCAGCATTATCAATCCAACAGAAAATCAAACGTCAGTGGTGTGCTAGAGAAAGATGAAAGTTTCAAATGGGGCACATTTCACCAAGATCTGAGTTACCATAGCAACGACCGAATAACTTGCCACCAGACATCTCGGAGTTGACATAGCTGCCTCAACGATGGCAAAATTGTAAAAAAATCTATAAGAGCGTTTTCGAGAAAATTACGAGTGAATTTTCAAGGTGTCAAAATGCAACAAAAGCAAAGTTGTTTTAAATGTTATTGCAGACTATGTCCACAAGACTTGACTAATGGTATTCTGGTCTTAAATGAATCTTCTAACATATAATTACCTCGAGTGAAAATTTCAGAGAAATCGCTCCGTTTGATATTCAGAAACATTGGCGTGAATATCAACTGGTGTAGGCCGTTATTTTTCATTTTATCAAAAATTGCCCCTAAAATTCTTAAATTCGGTGCGAATTAAAAACCACTCGATGAATTTTTTTTTATACTCGGCTCTCAATAAGATTAATCCATATTTTACGTAATACCGGAGTTTCAAATAAATTGAAACATTTTCACGCTGCTAATTTTTAGCGTCAACTCAGGAAAATATTGCGCTTATTTTCACTCATGTTGTTTGTTGTCTTCATTATAATTTTCTTTTGTCTTGAATCACCATGCTATTGTACATTTCTGTATATTATGAATTCATAAACGCGCGCCCTGATCACTTTCCGGCGACTTTCCCGAGGCATGCTAAAATATCCAGAGTTGGCACTACAATAAAAACAAATGTTATTGTAGTGCTAGCTCGGCATATTTTAGCATGCTTCGAGAATTTATCGGAAAGCAATCGCGCGTTTAATGAATTCATGATATACAGAAATGTACAATAGCATGGTGATTCGTGACAAAAGAGAATTATAATGAAGAAAACAAACAACATGAGTAAAAATAAGCGCAATAATTTCCTGAGTTGACGCTGAAAATTAGCAGCCTTTAAATGTTTCAATTTATTTGAAACTCCGGTATTACGTTAAATATGGATTAATCTTATTGAGGGCCAAGTATAAAAAAAAAATTCATAGAGTGGTTTTTAATTCACGCCCAATTTAAGAATTTTAGGGCTAATTTTTGATAAAATGAAAAATAACGGCCTACACCAGTTGATATTCACGCCAATGTTTCTGAAAATCAAACGGAGCGATTTCTCTGAGATTTTCACTCGAGGTAATTATATGTTAGAAGTTTTATTTAAGACCAGAATGCCATTTAGTCAAGTCTTGTAGACATAGTTTGCGGTAACATTTAAAACAACTTTGCTTTTGTTGCATTTTGACACCTTGAAAATTCACTCGTAATTTTCTCGAAAACGCTCTTATAGATTTTTTTACAATTTTGCCATCGTTGAGGCAGCTATGTCAACTCCGAGATCTCGACGTCGTATTTCCCAAGTTATGTCTGGTGGCAAGTTATTCGGTCTTATGTAAAGTGGGGCATGGCGTCATTTCGTTGCTATGGTAACTCAGATCTTGGTGAAGTGTACCCCAGTTGAAACTTTTATCTTTCTCTAGCACACCACTAACGTTTGATTTTCTGTTGGATCAATAAGGGTGGTGCTCTAGTCGCTCAAAGTTGAACGGTATCGTGACTCAAAAATCCGATCGAGCCACCTTAAGGTGATTCGTCAGAAAAAAAAAAAAGTTGCCAATAATTTTTTTTTTAAACTTTCCCTTAATGTTCTGTACCAAGAACTGTTTCGAAAAAAAAAAATGATAGGTAACCATTCTCGATTAAGAGATGTGATGGATCAGTCTTACCCAATTTAGGCCTGCACTGATTGTGCTAATCACGCTCACGCACGTTATTCATCGGTCCGCGTTACATTTGGCGGTAGCTCAAAAAAATAGTATATAAAATTAGTACTAGGGAAAAAAAGCGACATGTAGAAAGTATCAAGCATGTAGAAAAATATCATTAAAAAATTGTGGAAACATCACACCATTTAACACGGCGTGGACGTAAAGTGTTCGTAGAGTCGTTGTTTTCGCGGTCATAATCACAGAGCAGTCTTTCACCTATATCTTTTTTTCCTTCCGATAAAATTTTTTAGCTTTTTTTTTTTTTTAAGTAAGGAGGATAATTCGTACACTATTATTATGCATTAAAAAAGGTGTAGGTTACCACGCCCGTTCAAAAGCAAACGAGCAGTGACAAGTGCATAAGCATTTGAAGTAAACCTTCATCTAAGATGCTATTTTTCTCTCATTCCTATTCCATGTTCTAAATACACAAACAATTGCAAAATGGAAAAAAAATGTAATTAAGGATATATGTATTCTTAGTGGGCAAACATAGTACAGTGAATAGTAGTGGTGTGGCTGGAAATCACAGGTCTTGGAATATTTATCTGTCACATAAATCAGGTACTTCTAAAGTATTGTTCCCAGAACACTGATTATTTTTATGTGCTGTTACTTATCTACTGATGTGAGATTTAAGCACAGCATCAAGTTTCTGACTTGTCTCAGCCAGTCTTTGATGTCACCAATCAATACTCCTTCTATGATGGGTGATGGAGATGCATGTCTGCAAAGTTGTATGATGTGATTGTGTGGTAATAACCAGTTGCAAAGTACCGTTTTCAAAGAAACCTTGAAAAAACATTGGAACACTGAAAGAACTACCGGTATAATTAAAAGAAAAGTGGTTTCATCGAAAGGGTATTGTAAGTAATTAATTAATGAAGTCAGTCCATAATTACTTGGGGTCTGGCATCACAAAGTAAGAATTCAATACAAACTGCATGACAGTCATTTAATATTCAAGGTCAAGATCAACATCAATATGCTTTTCATGGGTCTATTAAAAGTACTCCTCAAACTTAAGTTTTAAAAAATGTAGACTAAATGTTGACATTTAAATGAAATCATGCATTCAATTCCAAAATCATAGGTTTATCTTCCTTCACACTTTCTGCCATTCTTCCATGTTATAACCTAAAGGAAATAAGGTAATTAAAGCATTAGCACGCAAGATGATAATAATAATAAAACAATAAAAATAACAACAACAATAATATTAATAATGACGACAACAACAACAGCTGCAGCAGAAGGAGTAGTAGTACAAGGCTACAAATAATTATTTTTTTTCACAAAAATAAGTTATGCATGACTAAGACTCCACTATGGTTGAACAAACACAAAACAGAAATTGGTAGGAGAACACATGTTAAATTTCATTTTTGATTCATCGCAACATATATGTTTGTCCCAGAGGAAAAATTCGGCCAGACATAATTTCGACTAGAGTTGGATTGTTTTTTGTCTGACATGGGGAAATATGGGTTGGCAATTGTCCGATGACCGACTGTTATTTGAAGCCCTGCTGGTAGTGCTAGTTGTAGTAGCAGCAGCAGCAGTAGCTGCAGTAACAACAACAATCTTTACACAGGAGGCTCCACTTACTGAAGTGGTTTTCAGGGAGGTCCAAGAACTAAAAGTTTGTTGAAATGGTTATTAATTTAAATTTAGTTATTGCATTTGATCACTACAGAAAATGCAATATAGACCCACTAAGATATACTGCCAGAAGTCTGATTTCTTTTAATTAACAGAAAAAAGAAAGAGATACCAAGGAATAGCCAATGTACTAAATACATCTGTGTTTTCATTTTCTTTAAATTTAAGTTTTACAAGTGTAGACTAATGAATAACATTAGTGGCAGTAATTCGTACATTTCAATGATATTTTGCGAATGACTTCTGTGACAAATAAAACAATGTTTAGCATTATCACTACAGCACTGATAGTGGTTGTTACATAATTCCCAAGCTTAATTTTAAAAGCTCTAGTAAGCGACACCCTCTATGCATCACCATCATGCTTGCTTACAGGCCGGGGCCATTCTAATAAGAGACAAGCTCCAGATAATAATAACCCCAGATAATAATAATAGGTGCAACTGATCTTCTGAATTCTCAATTTGTAATTGCTCTCTTGCCAAAGGGTAAATGCTATATTATCACTTAGGAGATGGTTAACTTACCAGTACTCTTATCTGTATGTTACGGTGGCCCACATCTGTCACGGCAAAAAGAAAAAGCTTACGGCAAAAAGAAAAAGCTCACGGCAAAAAGAAAAAGCTCACGGCAAAAAGAAAAAGCTCACGGCAAAAAAAAAAAAAAACCTCAAGGCAAAAAGAAAAACCTCACGGCAAAAAGAAAAACCTCAAGGTAAAAAGAAACACCTCACGGCAAAAAGCACAATCGCAACCTCACGGCATCGAAGTGTAAGTGTTGGCCAAGTTTTCTAGATGTAGATTGACACTGGTACATTTTATCAAGTTGTTTTATATTCAAATTTTGTTCAACTTTGGGATTACAAGATGGTTCTATTTTAAACAATAGACATGGTTATCTGTAAAATACAGACAACTGCAAACTAGATCAATAACCCCCATTTCAAAATGAAATCATTACAAGCTTACCAGGGACATCTTTGGCTAGTCAGTGGCCAATAATCTCGTGGGTATTGATTACTTCATGATTATTCTGACCAGTGTTGGTAATACTCAAGGATTAATGAATTGATAACTCATTGATCGCCCATGACTCACTTGCCTATTGATGTCGATGTTTAGAAATCCCTGGGAAAGGACTCAGTAAGCAAAAGTGCATTTGAAATACTTAACTGACCTGTACTGAAATGAATTCAAGGTTCATAGAAACAGTAAAAAGAACAACGGCAATATCCAGTCATAAAGACAAAACTATCTTGGTCAATACTATTTATTATGTAACTGGCTCTGCAAGCAGGCAAGATGAAGCAAATCTTTTGCTGTGGTTGGCTACCCTGGTGGGCAGGATGAGCCTAATTTGTCTGCTCCGGACTGGCCACATTGTTCGTGCAAAAGAAACAATTGTTTGGTTGAATCATTTGACCATGTAAAAATGTATGCAGTAAAGAAAATATCACTGACACAATTTGATCAAAGGTTTATTTTTCCTAAAATAATTAAGTTTTTTAATTGCCTCAAAACATTTTTTTTTTATTTTTGTACAATTCCCCCCCCCCCCCCCCCAAATGCCGAGCCTACTTAGAGATAACATGAGAAATGAAAAATATGGGCAGTCCTGGACAATAGACATCTGATATGTAATGTCAATACCCAGTTTTGATCTTCCTTGGACGAATAGGCATTCTGGAATGTTATTTAAATGCTGAATCAATTACTTGGAACACCAATATACAGCTTTCATTAATATAAAGCACTTACCCAGTGTACCCATTTTTGGCTATGAAAATTAATCTTTGAAGTAAGTCACATGCACCTTGCCAAGTGTGGGTTTTGATAACCCTAAACTGGCTCTGACATATTCAAAGTATTCCCCATATACATTGTCTCTATTTCCCTGATGCACTGCTGTGAAACTTCATTTATTTCTATCACAGGCACCTCCAATAACAAATCTGCCAGACCCCCATGGTATTCTGGTAAGAAAAACATTGAATCTGGTCTTCCATGTACAGTGTCATGTCGGGATTTCCTTATCCGATGAGTGTTCCAGTGCTCTCTAACATGATCACACTCTGTCTGCAGTACACCAGAAAAAGAGTACCAAAGACATTCTGTGTGGATTTCAGATGTGGTATCGACTCTAAGTCTTGAAAAAAACTTCTCCACCATGATATCCGATTCTTACAAAAGAAGCTCCACCATCCTTCGATTCTTTGATTCCTCGGGGAGGGCACATACCTATGAGCATCATTATTTTCCTCTGAGGTAACACTGCATAGAGGCAGTTAAGCCATTCTCAGTACCCAGATCTGTTACAAGCTCACCTGGACACCTCCTAATTCAGCAACAGTTTCTATATAGTACTGTCCTGGAATCTCAAGTGAATTATTTGAGCGAGCAACTTTAAGCCATAATATGCGTCTACTAAAGCCATCAATACATCCATGCATTGGGAACCCCCAGGGTTTTAACTTGTCATACCCGTCAAGGTGCCATGCGTAGTTTGGGCCTGGATTGCTGTAAACTCTTCTCTTGAGTCGGTGTGCTTTACGTGCCGAGACGCCTTCAGGGTCTATTTCTCGAAGTAAGTGTTGGACAATTATTCTAGGTACTCTCAGGCCTTCTAGTTCAAGTGTATGCCAAACAGATCGGTACCCTCCAGCTGATCCTGGGCCACTAACAATTTCTTCTATACGTTTACGTACATCAACAACCTGCGTCTGTCCATTTAGGTTCCTTCTAGGCAGGCCATATTGCTTTAGTTTTCTTACTAAGGTACTGTAGCTGATGGAGTAGTTATAGTTCTTGGCAAGAAAGAGAATTATTTCTTGGTATCCAAAGCCCTATTAAAGTAATATTTGATAACCGCTTCTTCATCAAATTCCACCTCGCTGTCCGAGTCAGATGCATTCTCTCTCAGACCTGTCAAAAGTTTATAATAAACTTAATTTTTCAATGCGATCTTTGACGATTTCAAGGAAGTTACGTACAAGATTTCACAGAACTACCAGTATGCAAGGCACTTTTGACGACGTATAGTATATCAGTCCGGGCCATAGCCAGAAGTGGATATTACGATTTCCTGTGCTCTGAATGGCTCACGCAAAACCAAAACATTGCCTAGACCGCGAAAGGACTAGGACCGAGGGAAATGGCGAGAGAGAAGAAATCTTTGTCGGCCCGGAGACGTCGCATAGAAAAATTAAGTTTATAATAAACTTTGGACAGGTCTGAGAGAGAATGCATCTGACTGCGGACAGCGAGGTGGAACTTGATGAAGACGCGGTTATCAAATATTACTTAATAGCGGGCTTTGGATAACCAAGAAAAATAATTCTCTTTCTTGCCAAGAAACTATACACTACGCCATCAGCTACAGTACCTTAGTAAGAAAAAACTAAATAAAGCAATATGGCCTGCCTAGAAGGAACCTAAATGGAGCAGGACAGCAGGTTTGTTGATGTACGTAAACCAGGATAGAAGAAATTGTTAGTGGGCCGCAGGATCAGCTGGAGGGTACCGATCTGTTGGCATACACTTGAACTAGAAGGCCTGAGAGGTACCTAGAATAAATTAGTCCAACACTTACTTTCGAGAAAATAGACCCTGAAGGCGTCTCGGCACGTGAAAGCACAACCGAACGCAAGAGAAGAGTTTTACAGCAATCTCAAGGCCCAACACTTACGCATGGCACACGTTGACGGGTATGATGACAAGTTAAAACCCTGGGGGTGCCAATGCATGGATGTATTGATGGCTTTAGTAGACGCATATTATGGCTTAAAGGTTGCTCGCTCAATAATTCACCTTGAGATTCCCGGACAGGTAACTATATAGAAAACTGTTGCTGAATTAGGAGGTGTCCCAGGTGAGCTTGTAACAGATCTGGGTACTGAGAATGGCTTAACTGCCTCTATGCAGTGTTACCATCAGAGAAAATATGATGCTCATAGGTATGTGCCCTCCCCGAGGAATCAAAGAATCGCAGGATGGTGGAGCTTCTTTGTAAGAATCGGATATCATGGTGGAGAAGTTTTTTCCAAGACTTAGAGTCGATACACATCTGAAATCCACACAGAGTGTCTTTGTACTCTTTTTTCTGGTGTACTGCAGACAGAGTGTGATCATGTTAGAGAGCACTGGAACACTCATCGGATAAGGAAATCCCGACATGACACTGTACATGGAAGACCAGACTTCAATGTTTTTCTTACCAGAATACCATGGGGGTCTGGCAGATTTGTTATTGGAGGTGCCTGTGATAGAAATAAATGAAGTTTCACAGCAGTGCATCAGGGAATAGAGAACAATGTTATATGGGGAAATACTTTGAATATGTCAGAGCCAGTTTAGGGTTATCAAAACCCACAACTTGGCAAGGTGCATGTGACTTACTTCAAAGATTAATTTTCATACAGCCAAAAATGGGGTACACTGGGTAAGTGCTTTATATTGATTGAAAGCTGGTGCGTATTGGTGATTTCCAAGGTAAGTGATTCAGCATTTAAAGATAAACATTCCAGAATGCCTATTCTGGTCCAAGGAAGATCAAAACTGGGTATTGACATTCCATATCAGATGTCTAGTCGTCCAGAGACTGCCCATATTTTTCATTTCTCCTGTTATCTCTAAGTAGGCTCCCGGCATTTTGGCGGGGGAGGGGGGGGAATTGTAACAAAAATAAAAAAAAACTGTTCTTGAGGGCAATTAAAAAACTTTAATTATTTTAGGAACAAATAAACCTTTGAGCAAATTGTGTCCAGTGATATTTTCGGCAACTGCCTAACATCCTTTAGCAATGGTCTAACTGATTCAAAACCAACACAATTGTTTCCTTTGCCACGAAACAATGTGGCCAGTCCGGAGCAGGACAAATTTAGGCTCAATCTGCTGCCACCAGGGTAAGCCAAACCCACAGCAAAAGATTTGCTTCAATCTTGCCTGCTTGGCAGAAGCCAGTTTACATAATAAATAGTATTGACCAAGATAGGTTTTGTCTTTAATGACTGGGATATTGCCGTTGTTCCTTTTTACTGTTTCTATGAACCTTGAAAATTCATTCAGTACAGGTCAGTTTAAGTATTTCAAATGCACTTTTGCCTACTGAAGTCCTTTCCCCGGGATTTCTAAACATCGGACATCAATAGGTCAAGTGAGTGCCCATGGCGCGATCAATGAGTTATCAATTCATTAATCCTTGAGTATTACCAACACTGGGCAGAAATAATCATGAAGATAATCACTACCCACGAGATTGATTGGCCACTGACTAGCCAAAGATGTCCTGGTAAAGCTTGTAATGATTTCATTTTGAACATGGGGGTTGATTGATCGAGTTTGCAAGTTTGTCTGTATTTTACAGATAACCATGTCTATTTGTTTAAAATAGAACCAATCCTTGTAATCCCAAAGTTGAACAAAATTTGAATGAAACACAACTTGATAAAAAAGGTACCAGTGTCCATCTCCATCTAGAAAACTTGGCGCAACCCTTACACTTCGATGCCGTTGAGGTTGCGATTGTGCTTTTTGCCGGCCGAGGTGTTTTCTTGTTTACCTTGAGGGTTTTCTTCTTTTTGCCGTGCAGGTTTTCTTTTTGCCTCTGGAGGTGTTTTTTTTTTTTTCGCCGTGAGCTTTTTCTTTTTGCCCAGTGAGCTTGTTGACTTTTTGCGGCGCTTTTTTCTTTTTGCCGTAAGCTTTTCTTTTTGCCGTGGACAGATGTGGAGCCACCGTAACATACAGATAAGAGTACTGGAAGTTAACCATCTCCTAAGTGATAATATAGCATTTACCCTTGGCAAGAGAGCAAATTACAAATTGAGAATTCAGAGGAGCAGTTACAGCTATTATTATCTGGAGTTATTATTATCTAGAGCTTGTCTCTTATTAGAATGGCCCCGGCCTGTAAGCAAGTATGATGTTGATGATGCACAGAGGGTGTCGCTTACTAGAGCTTTTAAAATTAAGCTTGGTATATGTACCAACCACTACCAGTGTTGTATTGATAATGCTAAACATTGTTTTATTTGTCACAGAAGCCATTCGCAAAATATCATTGAAATGTACGAATTACTGACACTAATGCTATTCGTTAGTCTAAACTTGTAAAACTTAAATTTAAAGAAAATGAAAACCCAGATGTATTTAGTACATTGGCTATTCCTTGGTATCTCTTTCTTTTTTCTGTTAATTCAAAGAATGCAGACTTCTGGCAGTATATCCTTGTGGGTCTATATTGCATTTTCTGTAGTGATCAAATGCAATATAGACCCCACTAAGATATACTGCCAGAAGTCGGAATTTCTTTTAATTAACAGAAAAAAGAAAGCAGAGACCAATCAAGGAATAGCCAATGTTACTAATAAACATCGGTTGTTTTCATCTTTTCTTTAAATTTAAGTTTTACAAGTGTAGAACTAATGAATAACATTAGTGGCAGTTAATTCGATACATTTCAATGATATTTTGCCGAATGACTTCTGTGACAAATAAAAACAATGTTTAAGCATTAGCACTAACAGCACCTGATAGTGGTTTGTTACCTAATTCCCAAGCTTAATTTTAAAAGCTCTAGTAAGCGACACCCTCTATGCATCACCATCATGCTTGCTTACAGGCCGGGGCCATTCTCTAATAAGAGACAAGGCTCCAGATCAATAATCACCCAGATAATACTAATAGGGTGCCAACTGATCTTCTGAATTTTCTTTTTTCAATTTGTAAATTGCTCTCTTGCCAAGGGTAAATGCTATATTATCACTTAGGAGATGGTTAACTACCAGTACTCTTATCTGTATGTTACGGTGGCTCCACATCTGTCCACGGCAAAAAGAAAAGCTTACGGCAAAAAGAAAAAAGCGCCGCAAAAAGACAACAAGCTCACTGGGCAAAAAGAAAAAGCTCACGGCGAAAAAAAAAAAAACACCTCCAGAGGCAAAAAGAAAACCTGCACGGCAAAAAGAAGAAAACCCTCAAGGTAAACAAGAAAACACCTCGGCCGGCAAAAAGCACAATCGCAACCTCAACGGGATCGAAGTGTAAGGGTTGCGCCAAGTTTTCTAGATGGAGATGGACACTGGTACCATTTTTATCAAGTTGTGTTACATTCAAATTTTGTTCAACTTTGGGATTACAAGGATTGGTTCTATTTTAAACAAATAGACATGGTTATCTGTAAAATACAGACAAACTTGCAAACTCGATCAATCAACCGCCATGTTCAAAATGAAATCATTACAAGCTTTACCAGGACATCTTTGGCTAGTCAGTGGCCAATCAATCTCGTGGGTAGTGATTATCTTCATGATTATTTCTGCCCAGTGTTGGTAATACTCAAGGATTAATGAATTGATAACTCATTGATCGCGCCATGGGCACTCACTTGACCTATTGATGTCCGATGTTTAGAAATCCCGGGGAAAGGACTTCAGTAGGCAAAAGTGCATTTGAAATACTTAAACTGACCTGTACTGAATGAATTTTCAAGGTTCATAGAAACAGTAAAAAGGAACAACGGCAATATCCCAGTCATAAAAGACAAAACCTATCTTGGTCAATACTATTTATTATGTAAACTGGCTTCTGCCAAGCAGGCAAGATTGAAGCAAATCTTTTGCTGTGGGTTTGGCTTACCCTGGTGGGAGCGAATTGAGCCTAAATTTGTCCTGCTCCGGACTGGCGACATTGTTTCGTGGCAAAGGAAACAATTGTGTTGGTTTTGAATCAGTTAGACCATTGCTAAAGGATGTTAGGCAGTAGCCGAAAATATCACTGGACACAATTTGCTCAAAGGTTTATTTGTTCCTAAAATAATTAAAGTTTTTTAATTGCCCTCAAGAACAGTTTTTTTTTATTTTTGTTACAATTCCCCCCCCTCCCCCGCCAAAATGCCGGGAGCCTACTTAGAGATAACAGGAGAAATGAAAAATATGGGCAGTCCTGGACAATAGACATCTGATATGTAATGTCAATACCCAGTTTTGATCTTCCTTGGACGAATAGGCATTCTGGAATGTTATTTAAATGCTGAATCAATTACTTGGAACACCAATATACAGCTTTCATAATATAAAGCACTACCCAGTGTACCCATTTTGGCTATGAAAATTAATCTTTGAAGTAAGTCACATGCACCTTGCCAAGTTGTGGGTTTTGATAACCCTAAACTGGCTCTGACATATTCAAAGTATTTCCCCATATAACATTGTTCTCTATTCCCTGATGCACTGCTGTGAAACTTCATTTATTTCTATCACAGGCACCTCCAATAACAAATCTGCCAGACCCCCATGGTATTCTGGTAAGAAAAACATTGAAGTCTGGTCTTCCATGTACAGTGTCATGTCGGGATTTCCTTATCCGATGAGTGTTCCCAGTGCTCTCTAACCTGATCACACTCTGTCTGCAGTACACCAGAAAAAAGAGTACAAAGACAGTCTGTGTGGATTTCAGATGTGTATCGACTCTAAGTCTTGGAAAAAACTTCTCCACCATGATATCCGATTCTTACAAAGAAGCTCCACCATCCTGCGATTCTTTGATTCCTCGGGGAGGGCACATACCTATGAGCATCATATTTTCTCTGATGGTAACACTGCATAGAGGCAGTTAAGCCATTCTCAGTACCCAGATCTGTTACAAGCTCACCTGGGACACCTCCTAATTCAGCAACAGTTTTCTATATAGTTACCTGTCCGGGAATCTCAAGGTGAATTATTGAGCGAGCAACCTTTAAGCCATAATATGCGTCTACTAAAGCCATCAATACATCCATGGATTGGGACCCCCAGGGTTTTAACTTGTCATCATACCCGTCAACGTGTGCCATGCGTAAGTGTTGGGCCTTGAGATTGCTGTAAAACTCTTCTCTTGCGTTCGGTTGTGCTTACACGTGCCGAGACGCCTTCAGGGTCTATTTTCTCGAAAGTAAGTGTTGGACTAATTTATTCTAGGTACCTCTCAGGCCTTCTAGTTCAAGTGTATGCCAACAGATCGGTACCCTCCAGCTGATCCTGCGGCCCACTAACAATTTCTTCTATCCTGGTTTACGTACATCAACAAACCTGCTGTCCTGCTCCATTTAGGTTCCTTCTAGGCAGGCCATATTGCTTTATTTAGTTTTTTCTTACTAAGGTACTGTAGCTGATGGCGTAGTGTATAGTTTCTTGGCAAGAAGAGAGATTATTTTTCTTGGTTATCCAAAGCCCGCTATTAAGTAATATTTGATAACCGCGTCTTCATCAAGTTGCACCTCGCTGTCGCGAGTCAGATGCATTCTCTCTCAGACCTGTCCAAAGTTTATTATAAACTTAATTTTTCTATGCGACGTCTCCGGGCCGACAAAGATTTCTTCTCTCTCGCCATTTCCCTCGGTCCTAGTCCTTTCGCGGTCTAGGCAATGTTTTGGTTTTGCGTGAGCCATTCAGAGCACAGGAAATCGTATATCCACTTCTGGCTATGGCCCGGACTGATATACTATACGTCGTCAAAAGTGCCTTGCATACTGGTAGTTCTGTGAAATCTTGTACGTAACTTCCTTGAAATCGTCAAAGATCGCATTGAAAAATTAAGTTTATTATAAACTTTTGACAGGTCTGAGAGAGAATGCCTCTGACTCGGACAGCGAGGTGAATTTGATGAAGAGCGGTATCAAATATTACTTTAATAGGGCTTTGGATACCAAGAAAATAATTCTCTTTCTTGCCAAGAACTATAACTACTCCATCAGCTACAGTACCTTAGTAAGAAAACTAAAGCAATATGGCCTGCCTATAAGGAACCTAAATGGACAGACGCAGGTTGTTGATGTACGTAAACGTATAGAAGAAATTGTTAGTGGCCCAGGATCAGCTGGAGGGTACCCGATCTGTTTGGCATACACTTGAACTAGAAGGCCTGAGAGTACCTAGAATAATTGTCCAACACTTACTTCGAGAAATAGACCCTGAAGGCGTCTCGGCACGTAAAGCACACCGACTCAAGAGAAGAGTTTACAGCAATCCAGGCCCAACACTACGCATGGCACCTTGGACGGGTATGACAAGTTAAAACCCTGGGGGTTCCCAATGCATGGATGTATTGATGGCTTTTAGTAGACGCATATTATGGCTTAAAGTTGCTCGCTCAAATAATTCACTTGAGATTCCAGGACAGTACTATATAGAAACTGTTGCTGAATTAGGAGGTGTCCAGGTGAGCTTGTAACAGATCTGGGTACTGAGAATGGCTTAACTGCCTCTATGCAGTGTTACCTCAGAGAAATAATGATGCTCATAGGTATGTGCCCTCCCCGAGGAATCAAAGAATCGAAGGATGGTGGAGCTTCTTTTGTAAGAATCGGATATCATGGTGGAGAAGTTTTTTTCAAGACTTAGAGTCGATACCACATCTGAAATCCACACAGAATGTCTTTGGTACTCTTTTTCTGGTGTACTGCAGACAGAGTGTGATCATGTTAGAGAGCACTGGAACACTCATCGGATAAGGAAATCCCGACATGACACTGTACATGGAAGACCAGATTCAATGTTTTTCTTACCAGAATACCATGGGGGTCTGGCAGATTTGTTATTGGAGGTGCCTGTGATAGAAATAAATGAAGTTTCACAGCAGTGCATCAGGGAAATAGAGACAATGTATATGGGGAATACTTTGAATATGTCAGAGCCAGTTTAGGGTTATCAAAACCCACACTTGGCAAGGTGCATGTGACTTACTTCAAAGATTAATTTTCATAGCCAAAAATGGGTACACTGGGTAAGTGCTTTATATTAATGAAAGCTGTATATTGGTGTTCCAAGTAATTGATTCAGCATTTAAATAACATTCCAGAATGCCTATTCGTCCAAGGAAGATCAAAACTGGGTATTGACATTACATATCAGATGTCTATTGTCCAGGACTGCCCATATTTTTCATTTCTCATGTTATCTCTAAGTAGGCTCGGCATTTGGGGGGGGGGGGGGGGGAATTGTACAAAAATAAAAAAAAAATGTTTTGAGGCAATTAAAAAACTTAATTATTTTAGGAAAAATAAAACCTTTGATCAAATTGTGTCAGTGATATTTTCTTTACTGCATACATTTTTACATGGTCAAATGATTCAACCAAACAATTGTTTCTTTTGCACGAACAATGTGGCCAGTCCGGAGCAGACAAATTAGGCTCATCCTGCCCACCAGGGTAGCCAACCACAGCAAAAGATTTGCTTCATCTTGCCTGCTTGCAGAGCCAGTTACATAATAAATAGTATTGACCAAGATAGTTTTGTCTTTATGACTGGATATTGCCGTTGTTCTTTTTACTGTTTCTATGAACCTTGAATTCATTTCAGTACAGGTCAGTTAAGTATTTCAAATGCACTTTTGCTTACTGAGTCCTTTCCCAGGGATTTCTAAACATCGACATCAATAGGCAAGTGAGTCATGGGCGATCAATGAGTTATCAATTCATTAATCCTTGAGTATTACCAACACTGGTCAGAATAATCATGAAGTAATCAATACCCACGAGATTATTGGCCACTGACTAGCCAAAGATGTCCCTGGTAAGCTTGTAATGATTTCATTTTGAAATGGGGGTTATTGATCTAGTTTGCAGTTGTCTGTATTTTACAGATAACCATGTCTATTGTTTAAAATAGAACCATCTTGTAATCCCAAAGTTGAACAAAATTTGAATATAAAACAACTTGATAAAATGTACCAGTGTCAATCTACATCTAGAAAACTTGGCCAACACTTACACTTCGATGCCGTGAGGTTGCGATTGTGCTTTTTGCCGTGAGGTGTTTCTTTTTACCTTGAGGTTTTTCTTTTGCCGTGAGGTTTTTCTTTTTGCCTTGAGGTTTTTTTTTTTTTTTGCCGTGAGCTTTTTCTTTTTGCCGTGAGCTTTTTCTTTTTGCCGTGAGCTTTTTCTTTTTGCCGTAAGCTTTTTCTTTTTGCCGTGACAGATGTGGGCCACCGTAACATACAGATAAGAGTACTGGTAAGTTAACCATCTCCTAAGTGATAATATAGCATTTACCCTTTGGCAAGAGAGCAATTACAAATTGAGAATTCAGAAGATCAGTTGCACCTATTATTATTATCTGGGGTTATTATTATCTGGAGCTTGTCTCTTATTAGAATGGCCCCGGCCTGTAAGCAAGCATGATGGTGATGCATAGAGGGTGTCGCTTACTAGAGCTTTTAAAATTAAGCTTGGGAATTATGTAACAACCACTATCAGTGCTGTAGTGATAATGCTAAACATTGTTTTATTTGTCACAGAAGTCATTCGCAAAATATCATTGAAATGTACGAATTACTGCCACTAATGTTATTCATTAGTCTACACTTGTAAAACTTAAATTTAAAGAAAATGAAAACACAGATGTATTTAGTACATTGGCTATTCCTTGGTATCTCTTTCTTTTTTCTGTTAATTAAAAGAAATCAGACTTCTGGCAGTATATCTTAGTGGGTCTATATTGCATTTTCTGTAGTGATCAAATGCAATAACTAAATTTAAATTAATAACCATTTCAACAAACTTTTAGTTCTTGGACCTCCCTGAAAACCACTTCAGTAAGTGGAGCCTCCTGTGTAAAGATTGTTGTTGTTACTGCAGCTACTGCTGCTGCTGCTACTACAACTAGCACTACCAGCAGGGCTTCAAATAACAGTCGGTCATCGGACAATTGCCAACCCATATTTCCCCATGTCAGACAAAAAACAATCCAACTCTAGTCGAAATTATGTCTGGCCGAATTTTTCCTCTGGGACAAACATATATGTTGCGATGAATCAAAAATGAAATTTAACATGTGTTCTCCTACCAATTTCTGTTTTGTGTTTGTTCAACCATAGTGGAGTCTTAGTCATGCATAACTTATTTTTGTGAAAAAAAATAATTATTTGTAGCCTTGTACTACTACTCCTTCTGCTGCAGCTGTTGTTGTTGTCGTCATTATTAATATTATTGTTGTTGTTATTTTTATTGTTTTATTATTATTATCATCTTGCGTGCTAATGCTTTAATTACCTTATTTCCTTTAGGTTATAACATGGAAGAATGGCAGAAAGTGTGAAGGAAGATAAACCTATGATTTTGGAATTGAATGCATGATTTCATTTAAATGTCAACATTTAGTCTACATTTTTTAAAACTTAAGTTTGAGGAGTACTTTTAATAGACCCATGAAAAGCATATTGATGTTGATCTTGACCTTGAATATTAAATGACTGTCATGCAGTTTGTATTGAATTCTTACTTTGTGATGCCAGACCCCAAGTAATTATGGACTGACTTCATTAATTAATTACTTACAATACCCTTTCGATGAAACCACTTTTCTTTTAATTATACCGGTAGTTCTTTCAGTGTTCCAATGTTTTTTCAAGGTTTCTTTGAAAACGGTACTTTGCAACTGGTTATTACCACACAATCACATCATACAACTTTGCAGACATGCATCTCCATCACCCATCATAGAAGGAGTATTGATTGGTGACATCAAAGACTGGCTGAGACAAGTCAGAAACTTGATGCTGTGCTTAAATCTCACATCAGTAGATAAGTAACAGCACATAAAAATAATCAGTGTTCTGGGAACAATACTTTAGAAGTACCTGATTTATGTGACAGATAAATATTCCAAGACCTGTGATTTCCAGCCACACCACTACTATTCACTGTACTATGTTTGCCCACTAAGAATACATATATCCTTAATTACATTTTTTTTCCATTTTGCAATTGTTTGTGTATTTAGAACATGGAATAGGAATGAGAGAAAAATAGCATCTTAGATGAAGGTTTACTTCAAATGCTTATGCACTTGTCACTGCTCGTTTGCTTTTGAACGGGCGTGGTAACCTACACCTTTTTTAATGCATAATAATAGTGTACGAATTATCCTCCTTACTTAAAAAAAAAAAAAAGCTAAAAAATTT
Organism: Platygyra sinensis; assembly: GCA_019787425.1. Lineage (NCBI taxonomy): Eukaryota > Metazoa > Cnidaria > Anthozoa > Scleractinia > Merulinidae > Platygyra > Platygyra sinensis. The sequence goes on along the minus strand of JAHPZR010049730.1, from coordinate 18,570 downwards.
TATCGGAAGGAAAAAAGATATAGGTGAAAGACTGCTCTGTGATTATGACCGCGAAAACAACGACTCTACGAACACTTTACGTCCACGCCGTGTTAAATGGTGTGATGTTTCCACAATTTTTTAATGATATTTTTCTACATGCTTGATACTTTCTACATGTCGCTTTTTTTCCCTAGTACTAATTTTATATACTATTTTTTTGAGCTACCGCCAAATGTAACGCGGACCGATGAATAACGTGCGTGAGCGTGATTAGCACAATCAGTGCAGGCCTAAATTGGGTAAGACTGATCCATCACATCTCTTAATCGAGAATGGTTACCTATCATTTTTTTTTTTCGAAACAGTTCTTGGTACAGAACATTAAGGGAAAGTTTAAAAAAAAAATTATTGGCAACTTTTTTTTTTTTCTGACGAATCACCTTAAGGTGGCTCGATCGGATTTTTGAGTCACGATACCGTTCAACTTTGAGCGACTAGAGCACCACCCTTATTGATCCAACAGAAAATCAAACGTTAGTGGTGTGCTAGAGAAAGATAAAAGTTTCAACTGGGGTACACTTCACCAAGATCTGAGTTACCATAGCAACGAAATGACGCCATGCCCCACTTTACATAAGACCGAATAACTTGCCACCAGACATAACTTGGGAAATACGACGTCGAGATCTCGGAGTTGACATAGCTGCCTCAACGATGGCAAAATTGTAAAAAAATCTATAAGAGCGTTTTCGAGAAAATTACGAGTGAATTTTCAAGGTGTCAAAATGCAACAAAAGCAAAGTTGTTTTAAATGTTACCGCAAACTATGTCTACAAGACTTGACTAAATGGCATTCTGGTCTTAAATAAAACTTCTAACATATAATTACCTCGAGTGAAAATCTCAGAGAAATCGCTCCGTTTGATTTTCAGAAACATTGGCGTGAATATCAACTGGTGTAGGCCGTTATTTTTCATTTTATCAAAAATTAGCCCTAAAATTCTTAAATTGGGCGTGAATTAAAAACCACTCTATGAATTTTTTTTTTATACTTGGCCCTCAATAAGATTAATCCATATTTAACGTAATACCGGAGTTTCAAATAAATTGAAACATTTAAAGGCTGCTAATTTTCAGCGTCAACTCAGGAAATTATTGCGCTTATTTTTACTCATGTTGTTTGTTTTCTTCATTATAATTCTCTTTTGTCACGAATCACCATGCTATTGTACATTTCTGTATATCATGAATTCATTAAACGCGCGATTGCTTTCCGATAAATTCTCGAAGCATGCTAAAATATGCCGAGCTAGCACTACAATAACATTTGTTTTTATTGTAGTGCCAACTCTGGATATTTTAGCATGCCTCGGGAAAGTCGCCGGAAAGTGATCAGGGCGCGCGTTTATGAATTCATAATATACAGAAATGTACAATAGCATGGTGATTCAAGACAAAAGAAAATTATAATGAAGACAACAAACAACATGAGTGAAAATAAGCGCAATATTTTCCTGAGTTGACGCTAAAAATTAGCAGCGTGAAAATGTTTCAATTTATTTGAAACTCCGGTATTACGTAAAATATGGATTAATCTTATTGAGAGCCGAGTATAAAAAAAAATTCATCGAGTGGTTTTTAATTCGCACCGAATTTAAGAATTTTAGGGGCAATTTTTGATAAAATGAAAAATAACGGCCTACACCAGTTGATATTCACGCCAATGTTTCTGAATATCAAACGGAGCGATTTCTCTGAAATTTTCACTCGAGGTAATTATATGTTAGAAGATTCATTTAAGACCAGAATACCATTAGTCAAGTCTTGTGGACATAGTCTGCAATAACATTTAAAACAACTTTGCTTTTGTTGCATTTTGACACCTTGAAAATTCACTCGTAATTTTCTCGAAAACGCTCTTATAGATTTTTTTACAATTTTGCCATCGTTGAGGCAGCTATGTCAACTCCGAGATGTCTGGTGGCAAGTTATTCGGTCGTTGCTATGGTAACTCAGATCTTGGTGAAATGTGCCCCATTTGAAACTTTCATCTTTCTCTAGCACACCACTGACGTTTGATTTTCTGTTGGATTGATAATGCTGGTGCTCTAGTCGCTCAAAGTTGAACGGTATCGTGACTCAAAAATCCGATCGAGCCACCTTAAAGGAGAAGGTCACTCCAAAAGGCGTCTTATTTTTGTCATCACCAATAAAAAGTTTATAATTAGTTTAGTTACTCACCGAAGTTTCAGCCTCTAAAGTGCATTCTATCCCAAGTAATTTGTCTCCAAAGAAGCCTAAAATTTCGCATCCGCAGCCGCCATTTTAAAACAAATGCTGAGCGGCCAGGTCGGGGTACGCCGCTAAGTGTGACGTCATCGTTACCAAGAGATCTTGTCTGGCAGTCAGAAATATTCATCGAATTCATCGAATGTAAAACCAATATACTTTTTAGGATCGCTTGACATTTCTAAAGAAACACCAAATACTTTCAATAGGTTTGATTGAGGATTTCAGTCGGAATTCGATGAATATTTGTGACTGCAGGTTATTTAGTCTATTTGAGACCGTTACATTTAGACACGGTGAAAATAAAAATACAAACAGTTGACGCAAAAAAATAACTGCTTGCGGCTTTATAAAACCGCTTTTTAATGTCTACAGCAATTTACAAGGAAAACCGCTTTTTCTATTTACTGGAACCGATGCAGTATACGCTTAAAATTTTACCTTGAATTTTGTTTTCTTCCTCTGACTGTTCTCAGCAACAAACACATTCTCTTTGCATCGCGTTGGCATGATTTGACATCGCTCACAAGCACACCAAAATGTGCCTTCTAACCGATCGTTTACTTCTTCGTTTTTGCTTTCGCTATCCTCAGGATTAGAAACACGTTCTGGCTTAAAACGGTAAAGTTGAAGATCAGCCATGACCTCGAGTAAACAAATACGCTTGCAAGACAAGATCTCTTGGTAACGATGATGTCACGCTTAGCGGCCTAGCCCGACCTGGCCGCTCAGCATTTGTTTCAAAATGGCGGCTGCGGATGCGGGCTTCTTTGGAGACAAATTACTTGGGATAGAATGCACTTTAGAGGCTGAAACTTCGGTGAGTAACTAAACTTAATATAAACTTTTTATTGGTGATGACAAAAATAACATGCCTTTTGGAGTGACCTTCTCCTTTAAACTCACCTTCAGAACCCGCCATTTTAAACACTCGACCATGTGCATCGGACTAGAGCCTAGTCCCTGCATAAAATAAAACATGTCTAAAGTGAACCCCACCCCCTGGGGGCTGGTAAGTCATCTAAGCACTGGCAAATCTCCACGTATGCCCCACGTCTCTCCGGGGTGGGGGTTCCAGTGACAAGTGCATTATTTGTGAAAGCAATATAGAATTATTTACCGATAGCGTTCAAATGGTCCCATATTTTATATGGCATTGTAGCTTACCGTATTATCAGGCAAACATTGATTGCAAACGGGCTGAACTTTTCATATCTTCATGTCGAAACGGTATTATTATGCCGAACTGTAAACCATCAATTCAACTACAGGGATCCAAGCTAGATGTGCCAGTCCGCTAGGCCAAAATATCTTCGCTCACAACAGAGACCAGTCCTAGACTTGCAAATACTCATCCACTTTCGAGGGATCGCTTCTCAAACCATTTCACCACATAATATGCCTCTTTTGGGTTGTTTTCCTCTTAATTTGCTTAGGTATCTTGTAATATTTATTAAAGCTTAGCGCAGAACTTAGCGAAAAGTCCATACGTTCCACTACACCGGTGACACGCGTACCCGGTTTCCACACAACGCTTGGCGAATCAACAGTATCTTGACATCTATGCATCGAATCCTTGGGCGGATAAATTGTCTCGATAAATCCGTCCTATAGGGTTGAATTTCATATAGCTGTGCTTCGAAGTTCGAACATTCTGCGCCTCTCGCATGATCTCGAAGAGCGGGAGAGTTATTTACCTGGGACTTAGTCCTTTCGCGGTCAAGGCAATGTTTTGGTTTAGCCTGTTAGCCAATGAAATTACAGGAAATTTTATATCCAGTTCTGGTTGTGGCCCGGACTGTTTAGTGATCAGCTAGGTTTCATCTGAAATTTCTGACCGTCAAATCTCTTTAGTTTGAACCTCAGCCACCAAAATCATTTTAATCTTTAAGAAATGTTGAAGCATATCACATAGGGAAGTTAAACTCTTTTAGGTGATATGCTTCTGGTAATACAGTAGGAATAATTTGATTGATTCCGAGGTCTCCAACTATCCGTTCCCTCCCAGAGAATAGCATCAAAGTGACGAGCGAGAAATCAACAGTTTAGAAAGTCTGGATTAAGGTCATTCCACTGAAATAGAACCTACACTGAGATTTTTCTCAAACTTTGCGAATTGATTGTTTATATTATAGAAACTTCAATTTTGAAATAAAGATGAGGGGTCCCCATGTTCGTTTAGGAGCAGCACCACCTTGTTTATTCCATATAAATCCTTATAATAGCACCATGATTATAGTCACGATTGCTTGCTAAATTCACGTTTCTGTCGATTGTGTTTTGCTCAATACTGAGAATTGGCTCATATTTATTTTACATAGAGAAATTTACTACGCAGTTCAAAACAACAGAAAAAAATGATAGGTCACCGTAGTCGTTTTCGAGAAAATGACGATTTACTTCTATGGCGAGGTCCAGCCGTAAAAAAAAAGCCGCCACTTTCTAATGCATGCGCGCTAATCACGCGTAAAATTATGCGCAGTAGGGATGCGCAATGCAATACTGGGGAATGACCTTAACTTGCTTTATGTACCCATATGAACCGATGGCTGATGAAGACTGGTTAAAACAAGAAGAAGGGGAACAAGGAAATTCAAATCAAAAGTTGTAGCGAATGATGGTAAACTTAATAAAAGTGCTACTACGACCAAAAGAACATTTTTGTTTTCCTTTGGATTTCAAAGCGATGTTAACTAAACACAAACTGACCCAAGTTTTAAGTTCTGATTTTAAAAAGACACCTGTTTATTTTGACTGGATTTTTCTGACTTATTCGCCCGCCATTACTAACTTTAAAATCTTGAGAGAGCTGGGTCGAGGAGAAAATGACTTAAACGACTCACCAGTGAAAGAATGCAATGCGTGTGTACGAAGCTAAATAAATATGCAGCACGGGAGTTTTGGGCTTTCAGACTTTTAAAAACAGTGTTTTGCATGTATAATAAATAACGTTTACACGCTGAAATTTTAAACTAATGAGTCGTAGACGTCATGTTATCCGCGGATCTAAACCTCCAGGGTACAATTGGTCAGTTTTGAACGTGAGTAATGGCGGACCGTGAAATGCAAAACTTACAGTCGAAATAAACAGCCTTTGGATAAAACTCAAAGCTCAAAACTTTGCCATTTAAGTGTTAAACGAACACGCTTTCACAAAGTAAAGGAATAAAAAATGATTTTTTGATCATAGCGGCACTTTAAAGAAGAAAGTCACTCCAAGGAGCGTATTTCTTTGTCATCATCAATAAAAAGTTTATATTGGGGTAAAATTCTCACTGAAGTTTCAGCTTCTAAAGTGCATGCTATCCCGAGAAATTAGTCTCCAAAAAAGCCCAAAATTCAGCATCGGCAGCCGTCATTTTAAAACTTGTGTTCAGCGGCCAGGCCGTTAAGCGTGACGTCATTCCCTCCCAACCTGAATTTAGTGGAGGCTTGGAGTGCAGCTGCCTCAGTAATACCCTTTCAGGCGTTTCTTGTCTGGTTTATTGTGAAAAAATCCCTTCGTGTACCCCTGGTTGTTAAAATCGATCAGATAAAGATCCAGAATAATGTTTAAGTTGTCATAATTTGCCGTTAAGAAACAAAAAAGTTGGCAAAAAGTGGCTGGATTAGCTTCTTCGGGATGCACGTTTTATGACAAAAATGAGAATGTCTAAGTTTATAATGAACACTTCACAGGCCGGGATTGTTACGAAGTCAGTTACATGTACGAAATGTTGGGTGCAAAGACAGGAAAGAGGAAACTAAAACAAGATGTTATTCCAAAAATATCCCAGCTCAAAGTGTCTTTAAAGCGACGCATTTAAAGCGAGCGCGGGATCGGGGGAGTAGATATACTGTTGACTTTGTTGTGTGTTAATATATGGTCCCAGAAGATGGTAAACCATACCAGTAGCCATAATCGGGGACGAAGACCGTAAGCGCACGCCATTTCTAGTATTTGGGTGGGAAAATTTTTTTTTTTATTTTTGGAAAAAAATTGCGCTATCGCTTACGGTACACGCGTGTACATGCTGCGAGAACTTTTGCGAATGTCACGCAGGGGAAATTTCCTCCAAAATTCCCAAACTCTTTTATGCTTTTGGCCCACAACTCAACGCGTTTATGTCTACTGGAATGTTGCTTAAGTATTTTCGTCGTAAGTTGCTCCAGATAGAGTGAAGTAAGGCAGCGTCGAATTTAGGTATGTCCCGCTTTACATCACTGACCAAGTAGTGTTCCGTTACTTCTTTTGCAACAACTTCACATTACTCCACTCTAAATTTCACATATGTAGACGATTAACAGCTTTTCCATAACACAGCGAAAAACTAGTTGGATATATCTGGATATAGCAGCGTTTCAGAACCTCAAATTTTTCCTCTTCTTGCCACACGTTTGCGAAGATTTCGGCAGAGTCTTCGCGACCGAAAAGCAAAAAAGAAATAATTGCAAGTTTCAGTTTCGCCTTAATTGTAAGCAACGCTTGACGTTTCTTCAATGAACAATAAGTGAAAATAGGTTGATGTCTGTACATGCTGCTCAGTTTTGTTTGTGTAAAAATTCAATATAGGAATTCTCTGTTGTCGATGAATAAAAGTGCTCGCCGGTGTGTGTTTTGTACAGTCAGTAAAACATGACAAATTAGCGTTCCACGCTTTGGCAGGTGTGAAAACGTACATGGAACTCATATAATATCTCTAGTTTTTGAATATGTTTATTTAAGGTTGATAACTGTTTGAGAAGATATATAAAGCTTAGCTGAAAATATGTGAATACAGCAGAAATCATAAGCAAAGTTACGATGGCGCTTTCTTTCATCAACTCGAGTAAAATTTGACTTTGTTGGTCGAGTTATCAAAACTCCTTGTCTATTTTATTTTCGCAGTGTAAAGTTTCACTATGTGACAGAAACACATGATATTAATAGCCTCATTACGCTGGTGAAAATTGTTGTAGCATCTCGACACAGCCAAAACAAATCTTGGTCAAGATTTATTGACAATTGAAAGCACCGACTCGGACTTGAAAGTGCACACGTTACTCGTACTCTTCGCCTTAATTTCGAAAACTTTTACAAACTCGCCAAACAAGGAGAAACAATAAGAAACTATCAAAAAAGGGTTTTGGTTATGACTAAGCATTGTTTCGGAAACCCACGAATTGACTCGATACCAGAGTGAAGAGATTTCTTACTTAACAAACGCAAAAGTTTAAGCCTACAACACACGCGAGCAGATATTATTCATTCAAATCTGGAAATAAAAGAAAATTTCGACCCTGAAAAACTCACCTTTTTTCATTGATTCAGAGCATGAAAGTGCATAAAAGAGCGCTGGTTCTTCTTCCCTACCTTATTCCTTGCCATCGTTGTGAAAAATCCGCAAGATAATCTCGCAACTCTCATCATTTGATCATGCAACGTGACAACATACACGCAAGAACCCAGGACACGTGCACGCAGCAGCGCGGCTATATGACGTCAGGATGCGGATATATGACGTCAGGGGGGGGGGGTGCGCATCCCCTGAACCCTCCCTTAGATCCAACCCCGGGATATAATACAATGCAATGCTATGCAAACATTTGTCGGAGTATTGGACAACCCTCGGAAATTCCAATTTCTTCTTATGGAGGAGTACTGATAGTTTCTGGAGCTGCACAATTATTATTATAGTTGTATCTGTTCACTGTGACTCGATTATTAAGCCCTTTTGTATTTTGTTTATTATTATTAGTATTATTCTCGAGGCAAGAGGGTGCATATTCACTCAATTATCGGCAGTAAAACATGGACCACACCGGATCTGTGGGCAGTCTGATGACTATTTTCAAATTTTACTGTTTTAATTACATCATGAAAACTCCTCTAAGACTGACTGCCACACCCATTTAGTCCATTTACAATCTTGACCAGCTATCTGTTGTATTGCCACAGAATTAAATAAATGCAAGCATTATAGATATGATCTCAAATAAAACAGCACATGCATGGTGGTTCTGCCCAATTCTCAGAAATTACCAAAGTGATCACTGACGTCAATAATTAGGATACCACAGTAATTGACCTGCTCAGGATTGTTAACAAAGATATTGTCAATTAACGTGGCTGAACTATTCCTCACTTGTGTTGGTTTATCAATGGTAGGAACGAGAAAACAGTTCTGAAAAGCCACTAAGAAGTCACGCTATAATGCAAGGTCTCAAATTTCAATAGACCTACATGTATGAGTCTACAAGGATAAAGAGCTGTTTTCCAGTCGAGTTTTTAATGGTCGGGGGATTGTAATGTCTGTAAATGGACATTAAATTTTTTTTTAAACAAAAGAAATTTCTTTTAACATACTGTCAAATGGCAAATATCACTCACCCCTGCACCTTGTGTATCTCCAATAATAGTCCAGTACCACAGTGTAGCATTATTTGGCTCATTAACAAGAATTTCTAAAGCAAAGGTGAAAATTGCAAATTATTTTGAGATTACTTTAATTGAAGGATGCCTGCAGGTGGAGCTGGTTCAGTCATTAAATATTTGGGATGTTTGTCCCGTTAGTTTTTTTGGAATCCTCAGCATATGACTATTAAATGGGCATAAATACACAGATGGAAGGGGCTAATATTAAAAAAAAAATGGTTATACAGTTAAACTCCGCAGTACTGACTCAGCCTGATCATCATCTACTGAACAAAGACAGTACAGGCCGGATTCCTAACGTAACGCAAGATGAATCGTTTTCTTATTTCGGGCGACAAAAGGAGCCGCAATCCTAATCTCCACGTTGCTTTTACAAACGCATGCGCCACAGTTATATAGTTTGGCCCTGACTCGATTTTGCTGAAATCTTGAGTCTTCCACCACGAATGCACGGAATGCAAATAATGCTATTTTCTCACGCGCATAACGCGTAACATTTGGACCTTGGATCACGTGAAGGTCATGCATAGCAGCTGCGCAGACCAATTCAAATCGAGCGTATCAACTTGGATTCGACTTTTCTGTTCATGTTGTCACGTTATATTTCACTTCCCTGTCGTATTCCGTCTTAATCGAGTGTGGCAACTGTTCGTCCTTAACGTCAATTGCCGAGCGTCAGAATTGTTTACCCTTGAGCTGACAAGCGCATAGTGCGAGATCGCGTTCTTTAATTCCATAGAAGCGTGGAGCGAAAGCTGTTTGTCCTTGACTTAACAAGCGCATGGTCTGAGATCCTTCCATCTCAGAAACGTGAAGCGACAGCGTTGGTCTTCCATCATATCTCAGAAGCGCTGCTTTCAATAGAAAATGTTATGATGCTTGTAGAATACAACTTCTAATTATATCAAAGAAATTGTTAAATCTGATCGACTTCACGTAGTGACACTAGACAGTTTCTATTTAGAACATTCATTACAATACATGAAACAGCAGTTTGTTGTACATCTGAACCACGTTCCAAAAAAAGATGAAGTCAACCATAACAACTTCTGACTAACAAACAATGGGCAACTACACAGGTTGCATTTGGTTATTCAGTTATAAATGTAGTTCACTTTTTACATACCATTTAGTATGTGTAACAAGAGCCGTTTAGTTTCAGTTTTTGCAAGAACATTTGGTGAATGTGCTTTCATCAGTCTATTTAAAAATTTGTTACAATACAGTTGTTCCGTCTTAGTATTATTCAGTGAGAATTTTAACATGTCACATGTTAAACTATTTTTTCAAACAAAACTTTAAACTTACAACATTACATTGTGGATCGTATAAAACAAAGTCGCAAAATTTATGACGTTTTCCATACAGATATGACTGCCAAAAACTCAGGAACAATGCAGTAGCATTTGATAATTCAGTAATAGTTTCAGTTTTAACAGAGCATTTAGTATATGTAACAATACAGTTGTTTTATTTAAATTTTTATTTAATGAAATGTTAAAGTATTCCCACAAACAACCATTTAGCTTTATACGCTTTATTGTGGAAAAACTATACTTTTTATATATTGGTCGTTTTGTTTCAGTTTACATGAGGACATTGTAGAACATGTACGCTTTGTTTGATTTCATATTTTCTATGTTATGATTTTAAATAAATCACACTTGCGTTAAATCAATCATTTTGACTCGATCAATACGCATACTTTATAACATACAGTGCTTTTATTTACGCCGTGAAACAGCAACAATTACAGCATATTACTAAATCTAAGGGAAGCAAACTGAATGGATACAATGGGATTAGTGTCTCGTGGACTGCTCTGGTGTTACTGTTTCACAGATTTTATCAAATCACTCTATTGTTACGGTCAAAATGGAGGAAAAAGAGAGTAAAAGCTGGGGAAGGGGGGGGGGGGGTGCTCATGGACAAACAAAATTAGCCGACCTTTCCCTATAGGCCCCCAAATCTTTTATTCCTCAAATAGACAGAAAAAAAATTCCTCTCCCGCATTTGCTAACCTTTGGTTATGACTAGTTTCTATATGATTTCGTTATAAGTTCATATCGTGCTAAATTTTGATGATACCTTGTTCTGGGTCAGCTAACCTGCGATCAGGCGTCCTTACATTTTTTGTCGCGGCGGGAGGGTACGCCTGTTACAATTACTTGACTTTTTTGTCTGTTGCTAGTCCAGAATCTGGACTTTTCTCTGATTGGTCAAGAAACAAAAAGGTACTTAGAACTGAGCCATGATTGCTTACCTTTGTGGCGGTGTAATTCCGGGTAAAAAAAAAAAAAAAAAAAAAAAACGCGTGTTGATGAATTCCATCATGACATCTGATGAGGGGAGCGAAGAGAGCGAGTTTTTTTCAGCTTTAAATGCTTCTCTTCTGAATGATGAAC